>JARFOC010037178.1:0-25670 GCA_031763485.1 Osmoderma eremita
AAGATCGCACTAATGGGCACCGCACACATCCTACGAAAAGTGCTTGGATAGATAGGGTAAATCGCTTTGACCTCTTGTTGAGATCTGGATTTACTTAAACACTGCCAATAGACGCCAAGAGGAATATAAAATAATAATAATAATAATAATATCAATTTATTGTCCTTTCTGTTTTCTTTTTCTAACTTGGCTTTCTAAAGGGAATTGATTTTCAACCCCAAAAACATTTGGTCAACTGAGACGCTTCTTTTAAGGTTACGGTTAAGGTTATGTCGATATTATTTGCTTCAGGTTACTTAAATGCTCTGCTGCAACGTGTAAGTTAACACTAATGCCTCGAAAAATCTTGCTAACAACATTGAAATTCGATAGAATATCGTACCAAATAACAAGAACGCTTAAAAATCTATAACTCCGAATTTTTTGTGATATACATTTTGCTTGATGTTTAGTTTTCAGATCGAAATTACTGTCGGTTCCACCACTATCAAAAAATTTCCGACAAAGCGTCGTCAACATTCGATATTTCGTAACGTAATGGTTTTAAAGACTCAACACGGCTCTCCCATCTTGTATCGGACAAAGGTTAGGTAGAGTAACAGGACAAATTGCACTATAGAAAGGGCCGCCAAACATTTGGCTGATTTGGCGATGAGATAGGCTGTGGCAATAGTTCCCGACACGATGTCGGCGAATGCAAGGTGCCGCCGACACCTTTCTATTCGCCGACATTGGACCAAATACACTGCTTGTTTATTATTATTTTGTGTTTGTGAATTCTTGATGTTGATGTGGCGGGGCGGAATTGTAAATACTGCGGCGGTACTTGTTTTGTATAAGGTAAAGGAGCCTAATAAGAAGACCGCCCCTAATAAGAGACCCCATGTAATATAGCCTGTTTTGTCGTCTAGGAATGCATCTTCTGATTTTATAGCTACCTACACTCACAGTACATCGATTGGTCTCTTGGTGTCGTAGAGTTCGATGAAACAAATATCTAATGGTGGAATTCTTGTCATGTGTTATACGACAAAGTTTTTAAGGTTCTATATGCAGAAATATATATTCTCAAAATGGTAAGTATAAGATATTTTTTAAAAATTCCATTAGATAGCTATTGTAATGTGTATTCAGCAGTGTTTAATATATGTAGAAAAGTTTAAAGTTGTTTAACCTAAAAACGTAGTTTGTTTATTATGTTAGTCTTCCCTAATAAGAGACCCTCACGGGTTCCTATTATGAAGAAGGTCTCTTATTAGGAACCATAGGTTATTAAGACTCTTACTAAGGGACCTTCGCCATAACGGAATAACTTTTTTAGAAATTGCTTTATTTAAACTATTGTTTTAGGCGGAATCATCTAAAAGACGAAAAACGTGGAATAAGAAATAAATGATTCTGGCCATTAAAGTAGTTAGACAACATGATATGGGGTATAAAATAGCATCAAAGTATTTTAGTGTACCCAAGGGTACCCTCGAACGCTATGTGAAACAAATTAACTTAACTCCGGAGGAAGCGGCAAGTGGACGCTCTGGTACGAAACCTGTGTTACATAAAGAAATAGAAGCTGAATTAGTTCAGTATTGCCTCAATATGGATAATAGATTTTTTGGTTTGCGAAGATCAAATGTGAAACTCATGGCTTTCTAGTAGCTTCAAAATATTCTTGTCAAGGGCAACTATCTGGCCCAGGACATCGAATATTTCTGAAGTTGAACAAGTTCTTCCGGGGTCCTCAGCAGAACAATCTCATACAGCGACTGCTACCAAATATATAAGGCAAGTGCAAATAAAGTCTCTTCCAAAAATCTCGGCAAACAAACCCAGTGCACGCTCCGGAAGTGCAGCCTTAATCACCCTAGCACCTAGTTTCTCAATATGAGACCCCATCTCTTATTAGGAACTGTTTGTATATTTTCGTTAAAATTTATTTTGTGCCAAATTTACAAACAAATTGGATTTTCATTATTTGTTCTTTATAGTAAATAGGTTTTTGTTCAATAAACGTCTTGAAATTCATAAAAAAGTCGTATTTAGCAAAAGTTATATATATATTTTAAAATGGGTCTCTTATTAGGTTCCTTTACCTTACGATTGTCGCAATACTGTCGGCCTTTTTTTTTTTGTTTTTCTAATCATAATAAATTAATTTATTGTGTGGAATGGTGTTCGCCGCCGCCGCCTGCCGCCCTTGAAGCCTTGCCGCCCTGGTTTCTTGCACCACTTGCACCACCGGGTAGGAACGGCCCTGAACATTATGCATAAAAATTTGATAATCAGAATCAATCTGTTTCCTGACTAATTTCCGACAATGACTGAATTTATTTACCAAATCAACTTCTTTTATTTATATTCTGTTTTCCAAAGCGTCGTGGGACTTCTGGGCAACCCACTACTCAATCAGATTTTATTGTGATCGAAATAAAAACTGGTACATTGAAGTAGTAAAAACAAACGTCTGATCAGTCGTCTGATATATGGAAACATTCATAAAAATACTGTTACTTTTGAAATAGGCGCTTATAATGTGTAGCTTACACAGCCACGAATCCGTTGCGGTTATATTTCAAGGCGACCTCGAAGACCGTGAATAAATCACTCCGGTGCATCGGGCGCGCAACGGAAAAGAAGAAACGAGCTACAGAGTTTCATTCGTAATTTAATTTTTATGAGGCGTCTTTACTACGAATTCGTATTTTATTGGCGTTTTTATTGCGCCGATGTAAAGTGTACGTCGACCGTGTACGTAAGCCGATAAAAAAGACTAGTTAACAGAGGTTTTATTGGTTGTTTAATCCCGTGACAGGGCAGCAGCGTTTAGGGACCGTAGGAGCGAGTTTCTTTTTTATGGCGGCAACCAGGAATTGAGCCGAGTTACATTTTCATACGGACGCGCCTCATCCTTCGCCATCAATTAGATGCACAATGGATGTGATTTTTAAGTACCTTCTCGATCGCCGAAAGGATTGAGATAGATGACTTCATATATATGCCATTCAAAGGATGACATTTAAGTGTGTCCAACTACTTTGAAAGTTAATGAATTCCAGGGGACTAGAACACTTAATAAAACCTTTGTTGGAAAGTGGAAAGTACGCATCGGCTTAAATTTTGATAGTTGTCCCAGGTTAAGTTTTGACTGCTGACGATACTTTCCCATTTTTTTTTTCTAGAAAGTACCAATTTGACTCCTTGTTATTTAAATCTATACCTTAATCGAACTACTTAAAATAAGGTTTTCATTTTCTACTATAAAAATTAATATATTTATTCAATTTAATTTAAAAAAAATCTTCCAATCACTCTGATGTTGACGTCATTAGATAAATAGAACACATAGCCACACACAGCGACAAATAAGAATGACGCCACCCAAATGGTTAAGCTTGAACCCCGGTGTGTACCCGCTCTTCTTTTAGGGATGCTCAGGCCAGCACGGCGAAGACGGCTGGGTTTGAAAATTGGCGCCACTTCCGTTGAACTAGACCTTCCCCAAATACCCACAACACGGAAGAGCTGCGAACGAGCAACCCGTAGCCTTAGGCTTATCTATGTTGAAATTAATAGCACACGACAACTTTTGGTGTATAGTTAGCTATATTCGCATTAATTGAAATTGTAAGCGGTGCAAAGCAATAATAAAACAAGGGGCAATTTCGACAAGCTTTTCGGGTCGAAACCCCTCGAAGCCGGATGGATAATTAGTTGGGTGATCACTCAAGTTCTACAATTCGTTACAAAATTAAGCTGAAGGCTATTCAAAATTCAAGGATATTACACTAAATACAAAAGAATGAGATATCAAAGTTACCGTAGGTCGTAATGAGTACATAAAAATAAGGTAAATTGGATGGTTCCGACCTCGTTCGGTCTTCCGGGTCCTTGCCTCGATGTACTGTGCCAAAGCTGGCAACCGGGTTAGGATTAAAACAACCAGCTCAGAACGGTTCTGTGCTTTCCAGCCGTCCAGTCCACGGTTAAAAGGAAAAGCAGTCGAGTGCAACTATCGTTCGAAACCAAGTTCCAAAATTCAACGGCAAATAGAAGTAAAGGAGCCCCAAAACAGGGGGAGGGGGGAAGAAGTCCTAGTTCGCAATGTTGAGTTTATTGAATCCACGATCATTTACGCGATGCTCTCCATTTGAGCTAATTACTACTGTTAATTTTAATCCCAATATATTCAGAGCGGATTTTCCATGGATATTTAAACAATTCTCAATTTCCAAAATCCAATATTCCGCACAATTTAACAATAGACCTAACCTCAATGACAGCGATTTGATAAAGAACGAAACTTACACCTCGCACCGCTAAATACGCGTTACTCTAGCTCTATCGATTTTCGGTGGTGATATCAGATGGGTCGATTGCTATCGACCGCCATGTCTAAGCTAATCGCCGCTAGATGGCTTTGATACCCCAATTCATACGAATAATTAATATTTTATTTACAAAACTTGCATAAAATGAAATCGGCGCGTTACAACATTCTACCTTGAGGTAGATTTGGATCTGGAGTGTGTGTGCCTTGTGCCTTTACCACTACTTGAGGTAGATAAATGCTGTGGTTTTGGAAATGCAAGTACTTAAGAAATGGCCGTTAAACTTGTTCAAGAAGATAATGTCATGTTTATACAAAGGGGATCGGACAGCGGTTGTATATTGCAGTTTGGATCGAACAAATGCAAAATAAACCGAAAATACACTACCGGTGTTAGAGAAACTTCTGTAAGTTCCAACACCTAGCATTTTAAGCGCGTCGTTGTAGATATTAAAAATATTGCCACCGAATGAGAGTTTATAATCAAAGATAGGATAGCAGCAAGATTTTTGATAGAATAGTTCCGTTCCAATATAGCGTTATCATGATGATAATTATGTATAATAGGTTTAGATTTACGGAAAAAGGTCATAACTTTGCGTTTATTGAAGAATTGCAAGGACTATGAGCTGGTATCACTAATACACAGTAGTTATCAGGAATTCCACACACAAAAATGATTTAATAAATTGGGTGCATACATATGTTCGGGAGAACGTATGCTCCCATTGTCAACCAAGCCCGGGGACTTGTAGTACCTCTTCATCTCCGGGTAATCGGGTAATCTCCGAATAGATCTTGATATCATCCGCGTACGCAAGGATCGGACAATCAACCGTCAATAGTAATACGAACAGTAGAGGTTCAAGATTTGAACCGTGAGGAACACCGGAAGACAGAGCAAAGTTGTCAGAAACATAGGCTACATAACACCGTTTATGACTTAGGTAAGAGCGGAGTAGTTTTAGTAAAGAAAGCACGAAGCCAAAAGAGGATAACCTGCCAAGAAGAATTTCGTGATCAAGTGAATCGAATGCCTTTGACACAATAGGACCAAGCGGCCGAGGTGCAAAGAGTTATCTATATCCCGGCCTTTGACAAGTCCGTATAAATTACATAAACCCTTCCTCTCCTGTCAAGCACCTCTCCCACATACTGAGTCACCGTTGCCAGACTGGTAATAGTTGAGCGTCCAGATACGAAACCATGCTGCTCAGATGAAATGAAGGAACGGGTGCTGTTGAAAATGCTAGAGTATGAGATTTTCTCGTAAATCTTGGCAAAGTTGGATATCACATATAGAATTTAAGCGATATGATATCAATAATATCCCTTTTCAAATTATTACTTTTATTCGAAAGTTACATAAAATCTCCTCTGTTTGTTAGCTTTGATATTGTACAGAAGAAATGAGGTGTCATTACCAACTTTACAGATATTGTAATGATACTTCTACTTATAGCATCGCCACTATAATAACGTCACTATCGCAGTATAAGTAGCTAAGAACACTTGGTTTGACTACTTTAAGTTTCAATTTGCCGTAATCTTGCACTCTTATTGCAAATATGTGCAATTGAAAAATGATCAAAAGATTGTAAATTGGTGGAATCGTAAGTCAATTATTGAAATTTCCATAATTGCTAAAAGTTTGCTAGCTATTAAGTCTATCCACCATCAAATTAGGAAGTGAATGTCGTTAATAATCCTTAGTCCTAGTAACTTAAGACTGGCAAATGGAAGCTGGGTATGAATTGGTGGCTTCATAAAATACGTTGCAACAACCATTTGAATAATAATCTACAAAATGCTAATATGTGTCAATTCTCCACCGTAAGAGAGTATGGGAGCACATATTTTTACTAATGCAACAATCTTGTTCTGGTTCTTTTCAATGCAAGGATTTATTCTGGTCAATCTAGATAAAAACGGTATATTATCACTACTTACCATACCTAAATTATTCACGCCACCTTAATGGAATCAAGCTTAATATTTGCATATACATATTTGGACATAGTATATTCCAGCTTGCTGTTAGACCTGCACTTATTTTGAACTAATCATATACATGTGTATCGCTTGTCTGTGGCGTTTTTTAAAATAAAATTACTCGCATCAGAATACATATTTTCATTAGCTTGTTACAGCTTGCTGATTATCACGTAATTAGTATAGGATTGAGCTTAAGTGCGTCTTTGCGATGACGAAGTGCAAGGATGCAAAATAGTGAAGGAAATATCCCTGCTTAATCTAATACCAATCTCTTAGTTTTTGCACGTATAGGTAATGATGTTAATAAGATGTCGTTAAGTAAAAATATAGTCGTCAAGTTCCTGCTTTTTTGTTTTATTTTAGTTTGTAATGAGTGGTAAACACGATTGATCATAGTGGAACAAAACTTCTACTATACCTAGGTAACATTTATTTGCACGGTGTATTGCGTCCTAATTGTTACTATTAAATTTGCTGTTACTATTAATGAATTCTGTAATAAATAGAAATTATACAAGTTTAATATTGATTACATAATTCATTATAAATTCAAGCAATCACAAATTTGCTCATAGTTACCATGTATTGATAAACGGATATAGGGGAGACTGGTGTCAATTGTAAGAGGTGTCAAATGTAACTAGGGTGATTGTAGCGTCACCTATGAAGAAAATATGATTACGTGTACAACATTCAGAAAAGCACCCTGCTTTACCGACAGTCTGTTCACTTGTGTAAATCGAATCTAACAATAAAAATCAAAATCGGAATGAAACTAAGTTATAACATGAACATTTCGCTAACTATTTCGGGGCTTAACTTTTGAGATTACAAATGCAGTAGTGCACAAATCATGATATGTTAGAAATGTCTCCTTTGTGTCGACACAACCAACAGTGTCAATTACAATTTGACACCTGCTGTTCTTTTATTCGTGCATTCAACGCTCACCTATCGTTTAGTAAATAATGGTCAAACCACCACCCAGAAAAACTAATCCGTCAAACAATATATGAAGAAGCAGCAAAGAAAGTTGTTGATGGAAAACAATCAATTAAAAAATTTGCAAGGGACTATGGAATGTGCCATGTTTCTTTGTGCCGTTAAGTTAAATCCTTGCCCGAAAATGAATTCCAAAAGGCGGGATACAATCCACACAATCGAGTATTTAACGAAGAACAGGAAAAACAATTAGTACAGTATTCCAACACTTCAGTTAACCTATATTTCGGTGTAAGCACGAAAACTCTAAGGAAACTTGCATACCGATTTGCCTGCCTAAATAATAATAAAATATCTACAAAAATGGAAAGAAACCGAGCTTGCTAGCGCAAACTGACTTATAGCATTCATAAGAAGAAATCAAGATCTTGCTTTACGGGCATCCCAGGCTACAAGCGTTAATCGAGCCATTAATTTCAACCGAAGTAATGTACCGAAGTAATAAATTCTTCAACAACTTATCTATCGCCTTTGAACGATTACATTTTGAACCTCAAAATATATACAATGCCGACGAAACTGGAATACAGTGCAAAAAGCAGTCAAAGTTATTGCTCAGAAAGGCACCAAACAAGTAGGGTCCTTCACGTCCCAGGAAAGAGGGATACTAGTTACTATGTGTCTCGCTGTAAATGCCCTTGGCGATACGATACCACCGATGTTTGTTTTTTGCTCGGATAAAATTCCAAGATTGTTTTTAGTAAGAGATGGTCCGGATGGCTGTATAGAAAGTGGCAACAAATCTGGGTGGATGCAGGAACCTGACTTTGCACTCGTCGTCAAGCATTTTGCCAAATACGCCAATTCAAGCGAAAACAATAAAGTTCTTCTCATTTTGGATAATCATTGCTCCCACATATCAATACCAGTGTTAGAATTTTGCAAAAATAATCATAACACTTTTGACGTACATCACGTAAACTCCGGCCCTTAGATGGGGGAGTTTTCTGATCATCCAAGAAATATTTTAATGACTTCGCCGATCAGTGGATGAAAGCTCATCCAGGAAAGCGTCTCACAATATACGACCTGCCGTCTAGTCAAGCAGGCACCACCTCTGGTATCTACAACTCCAAATATCCTTGCTGGATTTCAATGCCAGTGCATTGGCCATTTGACAAAGAAATATTCAGCGACGTTGTCTTCGCACCATGCACTGTCGCTGATAAACTAACGAAAGAGAAGTATTGACTAACGCGGATGCCGTAGTGGAAAATAAACCCACATCAACTACAAAGATGGACACTAGCATTAGCACAGCAGATGAAACGTTCCAAGCACTTAAACTTCGCAAAAGTAATGAATAATAATTTAAATCTAGAGCCATGATTCAAAACTGTCATTACAAGAAAGTTTTGTATTTATGAACAAACGTCAATTAAATCGCTTCGCAAAGCTTCCGGTGAAAACGCACAAATGCATTTTGAAGCAGTTTTTGACATTTTGAGGAAGGTCGAAAATATGAATTTCTTGAGCAGACTTTGAACGAAGCCGGTATTTTCAAAGACCGGATTTTCAGCATGAAGCGAGCTGATGGCACCGATTATAAGGAGGGAGTTGTAAAGACGATTTGGAATATTTCCGCAAAACTTCTCTAGAAAAAGTACCTTGAAGATTATAATCGGAAAATAGATCCATTCAAAGACATAGCTTTCAAGGATGCCAGAATGGCACGTGCAGCCAAAAGAAAAGAGTAGTTCCAGAGAAAAGAAAATCCAGTTCTGTAGCTCTGACAACTGAAAAGACCAGTAAGATGGTGGAAAACTATGACGAAAACTCACCGGACGGCTTGCAAAAAAAGATTCTACCAGACTTCTGCTACAGAGCTCGCGTGGCGTGAATTCAACGGCGTAGAATTTTTCAACATTTATAGTGAACTTGTATTGAATGCAACACTATATACTCCAAAACTACACAGGGCGGAGACAAACATACCGCTGCATCTAAATGCTTAAGATCGAACAAAGAATGTCAGGACAAGTGTCCAGTGCGTCTACTACAGAAGATGTTAAGTAAAAAAACACCGAATATCAAAACGAATGGATCGTTCTTAACTCCAAATACGGATTGGAAGAGGACATGAATTTGGTACAAAAATTGTCCAATGGGTATTAACCGACTCAGTAAGTGACCACATCTAGGGGCACAGAATATTGGGATTGATATCAAGAAGGTAAAAATATCAGATCATTCATAGTTCTTTCGCTGTAAGCAATTTGACAAAATCTGGAGCCAGGTTACAAGAAGTTACTGAAATTACTGGTTCTTCAAGTGAGTCTCTACGTTCAACATTAATACATTAATAAATGATAAGCATAATAATTTATTATTATCGGTTTATCCATTATATAATCGTAACGAATACCACTCGGGCAGACGAAAATAATCTTAATACTATCTTCATCACTCAAGGTATATTCTTAAAACACCAAAATACGTCTCGTGATTCGGAAGTGTAATCGGTTATTTTCTATACCCTTGTGATATTATAACTGATAAAATTATATATTATTATTATCTTTTAATATTATTGCTAGGTGTAGATAATTTATGTATTTAATACTGCTTTAGAATGTAAAGCATTTACTTATAGTCTAATAATAGCTTTACTTATCGTCTACGAGTACACTGCCGCTATCTAAATAGGCAGAATTCTAAACTATACGATTCTATAGTTGACAGGACCTGCTGCATAGCACCATAAATGCTCGCAACTATTTAAATGCATTGTGACATGCAGGGGCACGAGATTGTTTTGTAAGTATTTCTAGCCGAGTCATGCAACATTATTTTCACGTACTTAACATGAGCTTCAAATGCAATGTGAAATATTTCTTCGGGTTCCTTTATTTTTACCTTACGTCACTTTTGTTCCTTTTCACTACCAACAATAACTGCATAAAATAACTTATATAACACTACGACCGCGAATGCATACGCATGTAAAACATCTAAGTATAACCTGCTATTTTATCGCCCGCCGCCTGTTAAGTGTATAGGGTACGTTACATAACTCCGGTATTAATCTTGTAGTTTGTATGAGACAGGTAAAATAGTAAAATAAATAATGGAAGAAACCTCTTTAGGAGGACGCAAATAACACCAGTCGCAATTTATATTGTGATATCATTATCTTAGTTACCGGAGCGTTCCACCACAATCGGAAATATTTTCAATTACCCCTTAACAACTGCCATAAATTTCTGGGATACTCTGAAAATCTATTACCTACCCGCGATGGTTGTTGCTTTTTTTGCTTAATTTTAAAATAGATAAATTTTCGTTTAATTGGCGCGTTGGATAAATTCACTGCACGGTGCTTTGCAAATGGAAACCAGAATCGCCAAGGTGAAAAACTAAACTGAAATCGTTTACATATACCTCCGATAAAAGACTTAAAATGTATATATGAAAGAAAACGACGAGGTGGGTTATATTGATCGTAAAAATACCAAGATATTTATAACCGCAGTAACTATTAAATTAACTCGATAAGAATCATATAATTGTCAGCAAGTTTCGCATTAAGAAGCGCCTTTTTATCTGTTTACGCCATCATATGATGAAATGATCGACCGGTAATATAATAATTAAAATCCTAAGACGATGTAATCAATATGAAACAGACAGGTTTACAAGTATGCATGTTGGGAAAAAAAACTTAATCTGTAAATTTAATATTCATTTTTACTCATTAAATTAATGATATCGGTTGTTGTATTTTGTAATTATACAGTATTGCCCGAAATAAACAGTGCTGAAACTAAGTTGGCGGTATCTCTATGCGCGCGCAGCCATACCCACCTTAGATAGCATAGACTTGTCAAGTAAACGTTAAGCAATTAATTAGTAGTGTCTAATTGTTAAAAATAGTCTTAAGTACAGAGGAGAAAGTTTTTCTAGTGGGGCAATATTTTCGCTGATACGGAATTCGCCGACTCAACACTAACAATAACCATCAACGCGTTTTTGAGCAGATCTTAGAAAATCCGAAATTCAGCCAGCGAAGGACAGCGTTGCAACTTGCTGTAAATAATTGTAAAGAATCCTGAAGAAGCTGGGAGCATTTTCGTATGTGGTTCAGGTGGAATATTGCGCCAAAATTCTCGCGTAACAATATCTAAATCCTGAATTCCTTAAACATGTATGGTTTTCAGACGAAGCATATTTTCATTTGTCGGGCTATGTGAATCGGCGCGCAAATCGATTTATGGGATTTGCCAGACCCGATGAGGTTCAAGAAATTCCTTTACATAGTGCAAAAGTTAGTGTCTGGTGTGAAGTTTCGGGACACGGAATCATTGGTTCGTACTTTATCGAAGACAAGTCACACTTAATCAACAGCGATAGATACACATTTTAACACGTTTTATCCCTGATCTACGTCGTTTCTGTCGTGCACGTATTTGGCATTTCGAGTTTTTCAGCAGGACGGACTTACCATACCTCTGTCGCAGTTCATCAATTTCTTTAGAAACATTTTCAAACTAAAATCATTTCACGACTTACTGATTTCCCTTATCATTCACATACGGCAGACGTTACCTCTCCAGACGCATACATACGTTGGGGCATGACCAAAGATGCCGTCTTCAAAAGGTCACCACAAACCATCCATTAATTGAAGCATGCCATTGGAGCCTTCATCGCACAACTACGACAACCCTTATTCGATAACATGAACAACTTGAAACTTCGTGATGAAGTCTGGCTTGAGCGAGGAGGCGCACATTTAGAACATGTAATGAAGTCTAAATAATATGTTAAAGAAATAAGAGAATTATAATTTCAGTACTGTTTATTTCGGGCCATACTGTAATATTTACTTATTGACTCGATTCCATCCACGGAATACCCCACTCTAAGAGCGACACTTGGTATTCCAACACAGGACACCGAGCATAGTATGCAAGCACTGCATTAATTAGACGTAGGTATGTAGAACAAAACAAGGAACATCTTCACACTCTTACACATTTTTTTGATGTTTGTAAAAAAGCAAGTGGTCCAGGCACTGATAATTCGACACTGTAATGTTGGTTTTTTCATTATGCATATATGATTATTTATTTGTTAACATTGTTTCTAGTAGAGGATTAGTCAGTTGGTTTGAGTTTAGAAGATTCTGGAAATCGAAACTGGATAGATTACATCTTAAAAGAAGCTGAACAACAGCCAACAAATTCCAATTCAATACTAGTTGATACAATTTGGTTAGGTTAGGATCTATCTGTCCTTCTGACACAACAAAATATATGTAAAGCAAGTGCCGCAAAAAGCAATAGAAAAAGACTATATTTTCTAAACTAGTGATTTAGAAAGGGCATAATTATTGTTGTCCACTATGGGTTCACAGTAGATAGGGTTGTCGCAGTAGCAATTTAGCTTTTGGAGTAAATTTAACGTTTAAGTTACAATAATAGAGCTACAAATCACATATTTTATTCTTAGATATGTATATAATCCTGCTTAATTAAATAAACGAAAACATTTTAAACGCGACATTACAACATTCCATTCTAACTACCAATCAGAATTGCTTGGAAAAGTCACATTTGCAAGATAATGTTGAGAAGAAGAGTCCTCGGCTGACGAAGAGGAAGAGCTATTATAAATACTCCTCTAGGAATAACCGATTTCCATTACGAAGAGCCTTCAAATAATAACGATGAAAACGCAGTGAAAAAGAAGAAATTTTTCTATATTTATCATCCTGCAATATGCAACACGCATTTTCAGCGAGATAGATTTTTTTCCAAAATAATTAATGAAGTGTGTATCGTGAGAAGCAAAATTCAATTATAAGTCGCGATTGGTGCATAAAAAGTCGGAGCCACCGTTCTACTTACTAAACAATTTAATCAGAGCTGTAGTGAAAGAAATTCGTCAAGGTACCTTCGACGGCATTATTTTCTTTGTAATTTTCGAACGTTGTAAAACGTTATTTCTCCTTTTTTTTGGTATATAATGAGTGGTAATTTCCGAGCTTTAATTCATGTTCACTCGACTTTTGTTGTGGTAATTGCTCCAATTTAGTCCTATAATTAGCAATGAAATAAATTTGACATGCTAACCATCCATTCCGTCAAAGCATGTTAGATCCAAATATGTATTTTTATTTAATAAGGGCAATTATACCACGTCTGCTATGTATTCATAACAATAAACGTATATTCTGTTTTTTTTTCTCTCTCTGATTCTTATTTTATTGACCTGCAGCCATTTTTACCGATTTTATTCGGCAATCATATCGCCATTTAATTGCCTGATACTATATTTCAAAATTTATCTTCGTGGTGTTTATAATTGGGAAGTTAATTAGCACATTTGTAATAGGGAAGTCACTATAAAAAAGACATAAAATACGCCTCTAAGCTGGCAGGTATTTGTAAAAGGTCCGGCAGTAATCGAATTCACCGTTACCGATTTCTTTGATCATATCATAACAAATTAGCTTTGAGTTGTTTTAATTAGCCGCAAATACTTTTCATCTCTCTATTTTTATAACATAATATTGACGGACCCACTCAGTATCTAAAGCCGTTATAAGAATCAAGAACAAGGCAGCAATGCTGATTTATTCGTTTCCTGTGAATTAAAAGTTTATATTATTGGGACATGAATTTTTGGATTATTGCTATTTAAAATATAATCAATTTTGTCCACGAAATATTAAATGTTGTCAAATGAATTTACGGAATATTAACAGAAATAGATTAGGTATTTTGAACTACAGTTGCTCACGAACGTATTCGGCCACCATGCAGTTTACCGAATCGGACAGAATATTTCAAAATTATAAGGTAATAAGAAACAACTAATGTGCATATTACATTAATATATTAATACTCTTTAAGTCTAACAAAGTTTTAAATTGAAAATAATAAAAACGGCAGTAACATAAAGTATAACATAAAATATGCATTCTAGCAAGCACACAGAGGTATCTGGCCACTAACTATAGGAAAAATCAAAATAGTAGCATAAAAACTTTTCAGATAGGAAATTAATATTTAGTGGGATAACCCCTGGAGTTCATAATGGTCCTCATCCTGTTGGGCATTGATTTGACTAACACTGGGGCTTATCGCTTCCCATTCTACCAACAGGCGTTGTTTTAGCGTTTCTTTATTAGAAATGTTTTTTGCTAAGACTAGTTTTTATATTGCCCACAAATGTTCGATCGGGTTGACGTTAGGCGACTGAGGAGCGGTTGTTAGTTGATGTCTGGCATTATGTAGGAGCCATTCCTTAGTTTTATGAGCGCAGTGATTCGGATCATTGTTCTGTTGAAAGATGAAGTTATCTCCTATCTGTATTTTGTCTGCACTGGCTTTTAAATTTCTTTTCAACGTATTAGTGTAATGAATGTGATCCATTTTGTCATCTATAAACTCTAATTTTGCAACACCAGCCGCCGCCGTGGAACCCCACACCATAATTGAACCACCTATGGTAGTTCAATTGGTTGTAGATTTTCGTGATTAAACGCCGGACCTGATGCTTACCACACAAATTTTCTTCTGGATGTTTCACACAATTGAAATTTTGCTTCGTCGGTTCAAATGACCTTATTCCAAAATTCGTCAAACTTATTTAGGTAAGTGGTAGCAAACTCCAAGCTTCTTTTTATTAATTTCACTAACCCAGAGCTTTCTTCTAGCTACACGTCCATTATATCCACTGCTTGAATCACTCAACGAATAGTTTTCACACTGACTGATTTTCCTGAGGCTGTTTGCATGTCTGCACAATCTTCTCGACTGCTCAAAAATGGGTTTTTCTTAATAGTTTGCAACAGTTTCCTCTCTTCTCGAGACGTTAATATGTTTGGACGTCCAGGGCGCGGCCTATTGTTAAACTATTGTGAACAGCAATTGCGGCAATTGATTTTTATAAAGATTGGTTTTAGCAAGGGTGGTGGGTCCGCCTCTCCCTGTACCCTTCCGTGTTGAGGATAAATCCACACTGCTGCAATCCTACGACCAGGAGAGGCAGTAACACAATACACACTTACACACACAATACATGCTTACACAAACCTAATATAGAGAGATAGGTCCAACAGGTCTCAAAGCCGCAGTGTCTCTGCATTAGGATACAAACAACTTAGAAATAAAATGTCAAAAATTATGAAATCAATTCAGTGCCCCGTCAGAATGACGGCTTCTTTGAAAGATGTTTGATTTTTCGCATTTAACTTTTATCAGTAATTTGCGCACCAATTACAATCGAAACCCATATTTTGGTTTCCGTTAATGTACCAATCTATCCAACCTTCACGCATTGGCTGATGCATTATCAACCCAGTAAACAAAAAGTGGCCACAACCATTTATTAACAAGAATCATTACGTGGTAGTTCTAAGACCGCCATATTTATGTATCATTTTAGGTTCGGGGAAAAACGGAACATCTTGAATATTTAGAAATCGACACTTTTTTTATAAAATCCCTGAAAGATGTCAATTTTTGATCTACGAGTTCAAAACTTACGTAATTTCCAATAGAACATCTTGGCATCGTTTGCCACAAATTAGCTTTTTAAGATAACTAAAGCAATGTATCGATGAGGCATAACTCAATCCATATGGTATGAGAGCTAGGCTTCTGTGGAGAAGTCGATGGTTCGAATCACCGAAGGAGGCGATCGGTTTTTAAGTCGGTCGCAGCGGGATGGTCAGCACCTCTCCAGGCATTCTTAGATGTTGAAGAGTAAAATAAACACTGCTGCAAGTCACACACTTCGCACATACACACACATTTACACAGGGGAAGGTTAGCACAAAGGGCCCAGCATCGAATCCAGATACATAAATCAAACCGTACACTGAGAGAAGTAATTTCTGCAGGCAAGTAATACTCAAATTTAAGTAATTCTCATTCTCGTATATAAGCAAGAAAATATTGTGTTCAGAAGCATGTTTTAATATCTTGAAAATTCAATACTATTTATTTTTATATCAAGATAAATTTCTTTTCTGATAAGAAAGGAAGTTCTTGGAAGAAGTAGCTTTGATATTCTGTGTAAGTATTTCGTTTTCTTCTGGCGATTTTATGAAAAATGTGTCGATTCATAAATATTACCTGGTCATCGTGTATATGTATGTATCTAACACAAATACCGAAAAAATAGCTTGAAACAATCTTGCAGCTGTCCTCACAGATACATTTACTTTAGGAACATCATCCAATTGAGCCTTCAGTTGAGATTAATCACTATGTATGTGACTAAAAATAATTACAAGGAACAAAATTTAGTTTTACCTTAAGAAAACTGGTTTTAACTAAGAACTAGGTTACCAACTCATGAATTTTTGAGTATTAACGGATTTTGGGTGTCCCTGTACCAGAATTCTTCTAAGAAAGAATCGTTTAAGATATTCAGATTTCAACATTTTCCACTTCACAAGATCTATTCCTTCACCCGACACAAACAGGTAACCCAATCATTAACCGAAAATGTATAGAAAAATTCCTTTAATTAACCGGATGCCTCTTATAACCAACCACGTCTTTGCTCCGGGACTTTTTATTGTATTTGCATGTCTTAGTTATGATGCTTATGACAGGGCTAATATCGGATTACGTATTCATGCTAGGAAATTAATGGCGTTCGAATTTTACAAAGGTCTCGTGCAGGTAGGTTGTAAACTGAAGTACAACCCACCTTATGTTTATTTAACAAATGGAAGAACCGTGTTCGTAAGTTATTCGTTATTTACAATTCTATAGGTTTAATGATTCCGGTGCTCTCGATATTAGAAATGCCTTATTCCATCGTGTTTAGGATATCATCATATGCATATTCTGTATTAGCTTTATGACAGGAACATATTCAAATACGTATAGCTACATGCTGTACAGATTTTAATAGACTTTACTAGAATATTCTCCTAATGAACGCGTTTATATTTATGAGCTACAACATAAAATTCTTTCTCATAGTTTGAGCAAAAAAATTTTTTTTTGCATTTTACATAGCAACTTAGTCGTAATGCCGCCGATTTGCGAGTAGCAGTAATTTTCCAATTAAAAAGTTAAAACTTGACTGCAAACTGCACATTCTTTATTTTCGAGCGTAACCCAATATCACTTTGAAAAGCAATTATAAATCTCATAACAATATTTCATTTTGTGCGTTGGGCGAGAACAGGAATTTTTACCGTCAATTCGCGATATTTATCGCAGTGTTCTTCTTTTATTTAGTTTTTAATGGACACCTCAAGGAAAACGTAAAACAAAATGAAGTATAACTAGATATACGGAGGCTGCCTTTATGCACTTTCGAAATTGCTACATACCACAGAACAGGGTACGTTTTTACAGTCTTGCATACATAGGCTCATACACTTAATTTACGTGAATGTAAATTTGATTAATTGCTTATTTAGTTTATATTTAACTAATACGTAGAAAGCATTGCGTGTATCTATTTGGTGTCAATTAATTTTGTTAATAGTCAAAAGTCGATAATAAAATCAAAATTCATGATATTTCCAATGTTCTACTTATTAGATCTCCTATTTCTCTGATGTGTGAGTATTTCAATAAGATTTCTGATGTGTGCGATATCAAGAATGATAGTTTAAGTGTCATTACTGGGTACGCTTATAGTTATTCTTAAGATTCATTGTAGTGCACTCCTAATTTGTATTAATTTTTGTAATTATTTTAATGTTTAGTCATGACTAGATTAACTGGTGCAGTTCATGTGAAGTCTATATCGTAGATGTTCGCATTGTATATTTCCTGTAAGTGGTTTTACATGTAGGTAAATTCTATAAAACAAAATTCTGTAAAATTCCTTGTAGCCAATACTCTGGCGCGAAGGTAATACCATCATGAATTATATGCGCATATAAACATTAATAAAATGTAAATATACACGCACATAATACCTTTTGGATCACATAACACAGCTGATTAATGCACAGCACTATAGTAGCGACAGACATTCCCACGTAGAGAGACAGCTGTTTCTGACTTCTTGGTCCTCTTGGCGCCTCTTTGCGTTGGATGTCGTCTATGATCTTTCAAGGTCATATCTAATGTAAATGTATACATACGGCGTTGCTGAAAATTGGCAGGCATTCCCCGTCGTAGACTGATGAGGACCAAGAAGTTCGAAACAGCTGTCTCTACGTGGGAATGTCTGTCGCTACTATAATGCTGTGCATTAACCAGCTGTGTTGTGTGATCCAAAAGTTATTATGTACGTGTATATTTACATTTTATTAATGTTTATAGGCGTATATAATTCATGATGGTATTAAATTCTATAAATAAATAAATATATAATATTTGCTAATTTGTGGTCAAATATACCAGCTTTTAATGTCTCGGTACTTAATCCTGGAAACTTGCGCGGGGGAAAATTGAAACATTCGCCACTTTTATCAAGGGCCTTCATAGACTGTTTCATTATGCCGAGTTTAATATGAAGTGGTGGAAGTATGATACGATCTCGGCTAACTAAAGCCACGTTTATAATATTTTTGTGCCAACTTTCAGCTTCTCTCGCACCATTTTCTAGTCAACACAAATGGCCCAGTTGTGGTATTGATTTTTCCATTACTTTAGAAATATTTGTGTACTCTTCTTTCAAAGTGGTCGTTATAAAATAAAACACAATTGAAAAATTCAACCTTGATTTGCAATCTGCAAAATTCCCACCTCTTCCAGGGGCCAGGGCAAATATTGAGGCAAATGGGAAACCAGAAATGATAAATTTCTACAATGATACCAAAGGAGGAGTCGATGCTCTGGATCAGAAATGTCTGACGTACTCTTGCCAAAGACGAACCAAGCGATGGCCAATGGCTATATTCGGAGCAATGTTAGACATTTCACCTGTCAACAGTTATACAATTTTCTTAGCCATTTAAGATGGTCAACGTGACACGAAGAGAATTTTATATTCGTTTAGGAAGAGAACCCATCAATGACCACGTAAAAAGAAGATACGAAATGAAAGAATTGTCAACTGAGCTAAAATCAATCATCAAAACTTTACTAGGTTTAGAAACACCACAACAGCCACAAGAAACAGGACCTGTTATAACTTAGGTGTCACATCTACGGACGAAGTAAAGACAAGAAAATAAAAACCACGTATTATAATTGTCGTCAGCATGACTGCAAGGACCATTCTGAGTTACTCGTAAAATGCAGAGAATGTTTAGAAAGGTAAATTGTAAGAATTTTGTAAAAATCTGAGTACACGAAAAAACAGCATGCTTTTGTCATATAAAATGTACGTCTCACAACGCCATTGTCAGAATTTTTATAGAAAACGTTGATGCCATTTTTCTTTTACAGGGAATAAGACAATGGTTTTCAATAACAGAAAAAGTGAAGACATCTTAAAAATACACCGCAGATACCTTTGTAAAAAATAAATTGTACCAGAGAATATTTTTTACATTCTCCTATAAATGTTAAATTTTCTATTTTGTTTTGAATAAAGTTTTGTTTTTTCTTAAACAAATCGCAAGAGGCTAGTTTATTACACACAGAGTTCAAAAGCCGGAAAAAAAACTATAATTAAAATAACTAAATTTTAAAGAGTGGGATGCCAAAACACCCCACGATAGCAGTTGTGTTACCTGAAAACACGATAGTACTTGAGGGTTAAAGCTCTTAAGGGCTATAAATAATTTTATCAGCTCATTTTATAGCCTACACCAGCCATTTAATTTTCCGTTTCAATTATTAAAATCGACCCACAAATAAACACCGTATGGACTGGTTTTTTTTTTATAAGACAGCCTCTATAAAATCTTCTGGAATCACTCTATCATTTCAGAGTCAGCCAGAGTGGCACTTGTCTTCGACCCTTTTCCGTATTGTCCAACATTCACGTACATAGGTTACCAATGGTATTGCTGTTGTATTGTATATCTTTGTTTTCGTGTCCATATCGAAATCTTTGGTACTCAGTATTGTCTTGTTCATGGAATAATTGCGTTGATATCTTGGGCCTATTTGTTATTTCTGCGTCAATTTTTCGGCTCTGTGTCAGCACACTCCTCAAATATTGGCACATATTTACTCTTTGCGATATTCTGTCCGTCTATATTTAATTTCGTTGTTATTTTGGGTACATCGTTTTTTAAAATTTTTGATCACTACTTTCGTTTTGCTTGTATTCCTGTCTACCTGTCCGTGGTAACGAGGACGTCCTTCATACTGCTGTAGCTGGTCTTGTGTCATAACCACCGAGTCTGGCATTGTTGTGGTTTCTGTCGTATTGTTTCTCACTGAACGACGATAATAGGTAGGGTTAGGTACCCATCAGTGCGAAGATCAGCTGATTTTTTTTATCCAAACGATTGCTTTCTTTGGGGTTATCTGAATAGTAAAGTTCATAATAATATGCAAATACGTAATTTGGACGAACTTAAAGCCCGTAAATACTAAATGTCCTTTCCATTAATCCATGAGTTATTGACCCCGTACAAATCCTTATGAACGAAACCTGACACGAATACAGTACCCTCAAAAGATCAGATGATTTGTATCCAAACTATTGCTTTCTTTGGGATTATCTCAGAAGTAATGTTTATAATAACATGCAAATAGGTAATTTGGGCGAACTGAAAGCCTGTAGAGTGTACACGTACTGCATGTGATGCAATAAACCCAGAATTACCTTGAAAAACAAGAAGGACAAAGCTTGCTGTGAAAGTAGACTTCACCTTTGTTGTGTTGTTTTGTTTGTCTTAATTAATCGTTATTACAAATAAAAACAGCAAATACAAGAGGGGAATCAATACGAAAACAAAGTATACCATTTATCGTCTACCGTATTGTTTTATTAAACGATAAAGAGGTATAAGTAGGTTAAAGACCTTACCTGACGTCTTGCACGGTGCCTATTAACAATGCACCTTGAAAAAATATATATTAAAAATATGTACATGCAGTATTTTGAATTTATTCATCGTTCTAGTTAGGTGGTCGTACGGAATTCTTGTACAAAAGCTAACCACACTTACTTTAAGCTAAATGCGTGGTCATTAATCAATGCGATCGTTAAAAGCAAATGGTCATAAGTGGAAACATAATTATCTTCGGTAGTTAATTTCCGCTACGTCTACTCTAGGCATAAGCTAGGAGTAATGAATGAAAATATTAAGGAACTTGAACAAAAGTATGTCCCAGATTGATCAGAATTGCCTTAATTGTGAAGATAAATATGATTGATTATAGTACACCCACTGAGTTAGAGGTTATTGAAAATCAACACCTTTGTATTGCTAAAATCTCCATTGGTGTCTTATATCCATAGATCAGTACTATTATTATGTTATTACGTATTAGAAATTCCAAGATTGTTATTAGTTCAATTATAAAAGTACGTGTCAAAATATCTTTAATATTTTTCTGCACGAAAGGCAGTGGTGTTTGTTGTATCCTAATGCAGAGGTTAGATACTGCGGCCATGAGGTATATTGTTTCACTCGACATTAGGTTTTTTTGTGCAGATGTATGTATGTACATTGTGTGAGCATGTGTGAAGTATGTATGGCTTGTTACTGATTCTCCTCACCGTAAGAGGGCAGCAGTGGTGATTTCACTTCCTCAACACTGAAGGGTACTGGAAGAGGTATCGATCACCCCGGTGCGTCCGACTTAAAAGTCGTTTGCCGCGTTGGAGATTCGAACCGGTGACATCCCCACAGAAGCCTACAGCTCTTATAGCTCCTAAGTTTCTTAAAATTTATTACAAACGTATAGTGGAATTTGGTACGGCAATATTATTTGTGTTGGCAAAACAGAGCTATGAAGAATTTGGTTACGTTTTTAACAAAGGAAGTGCGAAATTTCAACTTGGAATGAAGAAATTATTTTATTCTAACGATTAATTAAGACAAACAAAACAACATAACAAAGGCGAAGTCTAATTTCACAGCAAGTTTTGTCCTTCTTGTTTTTCAAGGTAATTCTGGGTTTATTGCATCACATGCAGTACGTGTACACTCTACAGGCTTTCAGTTCGCCCAAATTACCTATTTGCATGTTATTATAAACATTACTTCTGAGATAATCCCAAAGAAAGCAATAGTTTGGATACAAATCATCTGATCTTTTGAGGGTACTGTATTCGTGTCAGGTTTCGTTCATAAGGATTTGTACGGCATCAATAACTCATGGATTAATCGAAAGGACATTTAGTATTTTTCAATGAATAAATGTAGGGTACAACCCGGAAGTTCTGAGTGTTGACTATCTACTATTAAACTATTAAAATATTACGATATATTAGAATTTGGTTATGTTTTTAGAAAAGTGCAAAATTTCAACATTAAATGAAGAAACTATTTTATTCTAATTGTTAATTAAGACAAACAAAACAACGGTAAATGTAGCTTCGTCAGTAAAGTGTGTTTTATTCCAAATTTCTACGATTACATTTAACAAATTAAACAATGTTTCGCAAAAATTTGTTCGATTCATTTTATCTTCCTCGAAAAGCCCTTGATGGTTTATATTCTGTATGGCGCATAATTGAATTCTTTCACGGTTTTGTATGTCGAACTGTATGATACTTCATAATGTTTGTCTACATCTAAAAGCGATCCTACATACGAGATACGGTATGTAGGATCGCTTTTAGATGTAGACAAACATTATTAAGTATCATACAGTTCGACATACATATTCAGACAACATATTCAGACTAATGTATTATGATCTTAATAATTATTTTATATGATAAGATCACAACAGACGGTGAAAAAGTTAATATTCATTTGCGCGAACCTCTATATCAATCGTCATTTTTTAAACCAGTAGCACAGCACGAGCGATGAGACGTTGATGAGGCACTCGAATATCCTAACCTGTGGGGCATCAAGGACTCCACTACGACACGACGATTCTCCAAACAACGCAGCGACGTGACGCCAGTACTTCTGGCCGCCCCCAAATTAATAACGTGTACTAGGGTAATATAGGTTTGGAGTGTCCGCAATTTCGCTAGTATATTACTGACAAGCAGCCATATTTTTTGTAACGTAGGGTAGGGGAAGATATTACCCAATAAATATTAAAGCAATCGTAGAAAAAAAGAAGGCGCGTTTGGGTTTGGCTTGCTTTGTTTCCGATGTACAGTCGCGGGCAAAATAATACGTGGGCCATTACGAAATGGTAGATGGAGGACTTAAAGTTAAAGGTTTTTATTTGTTTTTATTACAATGGAAATCATATTAAATTCATTCAAAAAAATCTAAGATAATGTATATAGCGCTTGCTAATGTTTAAACAAAACAGTTTGTATTAATTTGGTCAAAATAAGGGTAGACTATACATTTTAGCATACAGATCAGTAGGTACTCCTGACTTGGTATATGTAGTCCGGAACCAATACTATAAATATAGGATCTTCGATAATAATAAATGAATTGCATTTTGTAATGGAAGGGTACAATTAAAAGATTTTTATTTAACAAATTTAAATACGATAGAAATTTTAATGTCAGTGCAGTTTTGGAAAGGTTTAAGTTGATGTTGTTAAATTATCCGTTGTATATTGTAAAAAGGAGTTGTGTGGACTGGACGGAAAGCGATAGAAGAGCAGCGGGGAAGCCTATAGTGAGAAGACACGAGCTGTCAAGCGGGACGTCACTTTTGACATTACGTCAGTTTGACAATACGTCAAAATAAATTGAATTAAGTCAGTCAGGTGACATTACTGACTGCGTCAAATCTCAGAAGGCGAGATGTCAATTTTGACATCACGAAAAAATAAATGAAATAACAGTCAGTCAGGCGACATTACTTTACGCGACCGCTACTACCACTTCATTAAAAGTCGTAGTCGATCCCGAAACGAGAAAGAAATCGTTAATCAGTAAAAGTTAGAAGTCAAGCAGTTGTTCGTGAGTTGGTGAGATAAAGAGCGCGAAGACCAGGAAGTATTCCACTGGTACATGTAGAAAGCAATCATGGGGCATCAATGGGGGTTGACTGTACGAAACCCCAACTCCCGGTCCGATTTGGTTGAAGTGGGCGAATCATCGGCTTAGAACCCGAAAATCAAGAGCCAAGTCCACACACACTATTGCATTTATGCACATGGTTTTACTACGTATTTCATTTTTCACATTCATATTAATGGTAAAACGGGGCCCCAAATTTTATTTTTATCTATTGTTGTTTTTTGTTGTTGTTTGTTTTGCCCTTATTAAATAATAAACTTGTTGTTATCACATTTATCATATGGTACATAATTTACTTAACTAGAACTGCACGACTTGAGAAGCTGAGGAGCTAATAGAGTACTCATGTCGAACAAACCATTTTCGAAATTAAGTTTAATTTATTGTAACAGTACCGTTACAATTTCTTTTGTAATCTTAACCACTTTGAGTTTCCCAATATGTTACAACATTATCGATCCCTCGATCCCTTTATTTGTCTGTCTTAGATTTTTATTTATGGGGAATGGTAAAAGATAGGGTGCATCTACTAGAAGCTTTGGCTAATATTGATGGACGTTCCAGTAGAAAGGCAACAAATGCTGTCTCAAAAAGAAGTAACTTGTGCATTCATTATCATGTCATACTTTTTGAATAAGTTTAGTCTTAAATACATTACTTACTTTAATTATGTTGATTGAGCACTATTTCAGTTGTATTTTAATTTTCTATATTCTTTCTTCATTTATCGTTTGGCATTCTCTGTTAATTAGTTTCACAGAAATTACTTTTACCTAAAATCGTAATTCTAACGGAATAAACATTTCACACCAAATTAATTATGATGATACTTTCGAAATTAATAGAAAAACTTTAATACGTATCTTACATTTTGTTACCAAACACGATGTGCATCTATGAATTGTTTCCATAGCCTTACTAAATGAACAATTCAGAAATTAATTAAGTAATCATCCAGGCAATCATTGAAGGAACGCTTTTTTTATTAAGTCATAGCCGACTATGGTCTCCATTAAAAAACACAATTTTCTTGTCATATCTCAAAAATTATAGCTTGAATAAAAATTTGGGTTAGACTGTTTTATACAGCACATATTTGCCTTAAACTTTCTTTTATGCACCTTTTTTCTAAAGTCAATAATAATAGAGCTACACGCACTAAAAAAGAAAATAATTTTTTTGAGATATCTAGATAGCCGTGCACTTTTTCCACAAAAACAAAAGGCTCATTCAGTTGAACTCGTAAAGCTGCAATTCTTTCTCCATTTCATCGTCTCTGTAAC
Organism: Osmoderma eremita; assembly: GCA_031763485.1. Taxonomy (NCBI): domain Eukaryota; kingdom Metazoa; phylum Arthropoda; class Insecta; order Coleoptera; family Scarabaeidae; genus Osmoderma; species Osmoderma eremita. The sequence continues at coordinate 25,550 of JARFOC010037178.1, forward strand.
TCCGCTGGTTTCCGAGCTATGCATCGGAAGAAAACTCAACCTGTATATCGCTCATTGAATGCAGAACTAGCCCATGTCCATTTTTGTCGAATTTGGGCTTACAATAGTATCTAGTACAATT
>JARFOC010037202.1:0-56622 GCA_031763485.1 Osmoderma eremita
GCATAGGTTTTCCCTACTGCACCAACTACAAATGGCATCAATCACCTTTTGGAGGGCAGTGGAGATTTCTCTCTCACATGACCCCCTTAGCAATATGTATAGAGTATACATATAAGTTTAAATTTGAACTAACTTCACGGAAATATAAGGATGCCTTCATTTAATTTTGTTTTGATACTCTCATAGAAACAGTATGTGAATGATGTAATTAGGTTAATCTGAATTTTCAAAAGTTATTCACAGTATTAACCATGTGGTACTGTACATAAAACTGATTCCTCTATTTCTCGAACCAATCGATCATAACGAAGCGCACTTTAGTAACCCAGTTAACATTTAATCAAAAATTGGCTATCGAATTTTTCGAGATCAAAGTAAATATACAAACCTAGAAATCTGAGATAATCGTTCGAAGGAAACCGTTATCAGCTGATACAGTTTTCTTCTGTTGTAATCAAACATTTCGATCTATTATATAAATAACTATTTGAAGTTTGAACAAACAGCATTTATTTTATCTTTGGAGTATCTGCTTATAATTTTGCGTTTGTATGGTTCATTAGATCAATATTTAAAAAGGGTTACTACAAAGTCCCGGATAGGTCGAATAGCTTTTTTGTTTGAGTATAATATTTTCGCTCTTTTTTCGCTTTCGGTTTTACAGGAAATGCTTCTCAGTTATATTTTTTGAATGGGACATTTGTTAATTTGTTACGTTTTCGGAAGCATACTAAAATACTACCTTTGGAAATATTAAGATGTTTATTTTTGTTGACAAAAACGCAATGAAAAAAATTAAAGAACTACACTATATGTGAATTAAGGCATAATTCCATTTACCTCTCGCCTTCCATAGCAACGAACTTGATACAACAATACTCTATTCCTTATACAGCACTCTGTGAGGGTTCGCAAAGCAATATTTATGTATGTTTTTAATTCCCTTAAATTACTGGCTTCAACTATAATAGTAGTATCGTCAGCATAGGATATTATCTTACCAATCTCTACAAACTCTGGTAAATCATTTACATATAAGGAAAAAATTAGAGGCCCTAGCACAGACCCTTGCCGCACACCAAGGTCCACATCAACTAAGTCTGAATGATGGTCGTCAATTTTCACACATGCGTTCCTACCTGACAGGTATGACATGAAGGAAGTTATATCTAAAACCCAGTAAATATAGTTTTTGGCGTGCTATATTAACATCAACTGTATCGAATGCCTTGGTGAAGTCGAATTGTAAAGTGGCAACATACTTTCCATCATCTAAGATCTTGTGAATTCGATCAACCAATCTACATATTGCTGACTCAGTAGACCTACCCGCACAGAAGACGTGCTGGGCGTCACTTAAGATGTAAAATTTTCTTAAATAATTCTACGTTTTGCTATGTATTAACCGTTCAAATACTTTACCGGTAACATTCAGTAGCGAGATCGGCCTATAGGTGTGCAATGAAGTTGGATCACCTTTTTTTAAAGATTCCCAGTGTTAAAACTGTTTTCAGTTTAGTAGGAAATTTACCTTTGGCTACAGACATGTTAATTATATATGATAAAGGACGTGCAATTATAGGTCCAAGTGTTTTTAATACAGAGGTGAAAATACAATCAATGCCCATAGAATTAGTGTTTTTAAGATTATATATTTCTTTTAAAACTTCATTAGGTTCAATATTTATATGTACATCAATATATGAAAAATGCTCCAGGACAGTCTGTTTAGTATCTGAATAGAAGTATTTCGCAAATGCGACAGCTACACTTTTCTGTTTAGTTCCGCTGCAAGAAATTCCTGTGTCACCTTTTCTAAACTATAATAATATCGAACACAACATTCAAATAGTGTTTCTACCAAAAGTGGATTCATCCAACTGCACAAAAATTATTTTTTTACAATTCACTAATTAGGGATTTTTCTAGTATCTTCGGACATTTCATCCGTACGACTTTGTATGGACTTGTTACTCAGCGGAATACTTTATAAAACTGGTTCAGGGTCCATTTCTATGTCGCATATACAAAATCGGCATGACATTTGGCTTTAGGTGAATAGATCGCACCGCCCTATCCAAATATATATTATATTTATACATATTAAAACGGATATTGTTATCTAATAATTACATTCCTGAAAAATTAAATTAAATTTTAAAACAGAAAAATTTATCATAGATCCCGGGAATAGCCTCTTTAAACTTCCGTCTACTCCGAAGGGGTCCACATGGACCCCGTTGCGAACACCTGATCTATACCTGTATACAGGTACTACTCAAATGATATCCTATTAAGAAACATATTTTACAAGAAAACGATAATTATGATAATAGTGTATAAATAATTGATTAGTAACCTTGACCACCGGAAAGTTTCAACAAATTCGGTTATTAGCGATAAAATTTGAACGTTAGGGAAAGATGTTAATAATAGCGACGCTCCAGTGGATTAATAACTATGAATAGGGTCTATATATAGACCACATGGTTATTAATAGAATTAAATATTTATTATCACGGCCATAAATCACTGTGCGTTGTAATTGTGACAATCCTTTCTTTAAAAGTAGCTGTGCACGATCATTAAACTCGGCACTTTACTCCAGTGTGTTTATGACTGCACAATCCATATTGTGTTTGCGGTATTTATATCAAATTTGGCTCACCATAGGTCGGTTGTTGTTTTGGTTATTACAAATTCTGCAATATGCAAATCTTCCTGTGTAGCTTGAAGAACAGTACAGAAAATAAATTGCAAGCAGAGCTAAGCTATGGTAGCTGCCACAACTTAACTAGGCGTGAATAAGTATGTATATAGACCTGTCCTTCAAATCCAACAGTATTGGAAATTCAAAGTGTCTTCAGTACCTACTTCTATAATATCTTTAGAGTATAGTTTTAAAATGAACAAGAAAATAAAGTAATAATGTTTGTTGAATTGCTAAAATCAATTTTAAACGTAGCAATACTAAATTATGCAATAATTTTATTAGTTAAAAGCAATACACCAACAGAATAAAATATTTCCAAATATATAACATACTTATTACAACATAATCTCTTGGGTTTACAGTTATCTTATTTCGTCCCAGAGATTGCTAAATATAAATAATTACATGCGAATTACACAATTAGATAATACTTTCCTGACGATTGGGTAATGAATATTCGAGAATTACAAAAATTGCTGGTATTCCCTTTAGATTTTGCGACCCTAATAAATAATTCAGCAAAATTGATTGTCCAAACGGGAAAATGCTGATGGCAACAAAGCAATCAATCATTTACAGGGGCTGAAAATGGGAGGTTATTTTAAAATTTCAGGAGTAATAATGCGCTTTTATTCTAGATACGGGTAATGGCTAACATTCGCGCACTTCCTTAAGTAAAAAGAGCAGTATAATGTTATTATTTAGGTGATCTGTTGACTTTGATGAATTTTTCACTTCTTGTTATATATTATTTTGTTGATTGATGGTTAAATAATCTACCAAATGTAAAAAATGTAAAAGTGTATTACAAAATTTAGAGATAAAACTCGTACGAATTTTCAGTCATTTCCAATTGGGATCGCTGAATCATGGAATAATTGACTCAGAAGCTTTTTTAGCGCAATTACTTATTAACTTATGTACGCATGGGCAATTATCACCTTCGATTTCAATGTAAATAGGCACTGTACGAATTCCAAAGCCGTTACAATACCAATAGATGCAAACGATGAAAAATTATTAGTACTATTTGGGACAAATGGAAACTAAAATTTTTGAATGGGAATACATATTTCCCAAACTATTTTCATTAGTAAATGTTGAATCTATTGCTGCGAATATATATATATATATATATATATATATATATATAATATGAAAATTCTACACCACACTTGAAGATCCAATGAATCAACATTAATGAGAAACAATGGCTCAATAATATGATCTATGTACATCCAGTTCTGCAAATAGTCAAAATTTTGGTTTTTATAATATGTTGATATTATCAGGTAACCAAATAAGTTTGTGCGGTTTTTGTATAGAGTGCCATGAATATTTTTTAAGTTGTTGATCGATAGCACTTGTTTATTATCTGTCATCTACTTTAGTATGAATCTTTCTCTTACCGGATGCATTGCTGAAATAATTAAAAATGGTAACAAATAAAACCTTAATTCGAGGTTCTTTACTCTATGAGTACCATTGCCGCAGTGGCGACGCTATAAAAGAACTACCGCATTCGGAGATCATGCCGTAAGTGATCGAACAACACAAAAGTTGTTCAAAAAATTTTCTTGGGGAAATCTCAGCTTGACCGATGAAGCACACTCTGGGAGATCGAAGATCATTAACAACGAAGATATTCAACAGGTTGTGGAAGAGAATTCCAGTATAACGTACCTAGAGCTTGCAGAAAGGTTTAATGTCGGCGATGAAACCATTCATTTGCACCTTCATCAGTTCGGCAAGAGGAGGCAGTTAAGCAAATGGGTTTTACATGAATTGTCAAATGATAACAAATTAGGTCGTCTTACCGTTTGTTTCCACAAGCATATCACGCAACGATAATGAACCAATTCTTGATCGGTTGTTAACTTGCAACGCAAAGTGGATATAGTACTCAAATTCTAAGTGTTCGTATTATTGGTTATCGCCTACTGATTCGGTACAATAGACTCCTAAAGCATTCTTTGCACCCAAACAAGATTTTATTTTGTGTTTGGTGGACAACAAAAGGAATTGTCCATTATTGGTTTTTGAGAAAGGGGTCAAACCGGCACTGCTAACTTGTATTGTGAACAGCTTCATCGAGTACAAGCAGTATTCATACAAAAACAGCCATCTTTGATCAATCAAGAGAAAGTGGTATACTTACAGAATAACACCAGACCGCAGAACGCAAGAGTGACCGGGGAAAGAATTTCTGAACTTGGCTGGGAAACGTAACCACACCATCCATACTATCTTTGTTCCTTGACTACTGTATGAACAGTAGACAGTTCAAAACTCGAGCTGATATAATTAACGCAGTCCGTCAATTTTTTGATTCAAAATCCATACAGTTCTAGAATACGGGCATATAAAAATTGGTGTCACGTTGACAAAAGGTCATTGAGTGTGATGGTAATTACTTCGATAAATAATAGTGTATCATTGTTTCTTAATAAGTATTTATATTTTACCATCAAGAACCGCAGGAACTTATTCGGTTATCTGATATATAAATCTTAATTAAGGTTTTTATTTAAAATGTTAGGACTAAAATAAAAATTACTCTTACCATCTCAAAGAGTGAAAAAAACTGTAGGTACGGATTTCGGAAACTAAGTCAATAACAAGCCATTCTCAGTAGAACCTACAAAGGAAAAACGTGTTAGACCTAGTACCTCTGAAGATACTAAGTAAGATATGCTTTTCATCAGGTCACCAGTGCAATAACACTGTGTTATCACAGTGGTGAACTAGAGAAGATCATATCTTCCAAGGTACTACCTTAACAGAGATACTAAGCTTTAACACTTTTTTCATCGTAGGTTCTACTGAGGATAGAAACTTGATTGTCGAAATACGAGTTTTTGCACTCATTCAGGGAGTAACGGTAATTTTTATTTTAATAGCTCTACTATTTCAAGCTACCTTATCCTATTTTATACTCCACAGAATATTTAGACTTGGTTTTAGTTAATTATAGACACTCATTCCTATCTGCTTTTTTTCTCTTCAATCGAAGTGCACTGGAAGATCAGTGCTAGTGTTTTGTTAGCATCTGAAGTGTAACTTGGGGTTTATATCTCTTTCTCTTATTCTTCATCTTATTGCTTTACCTATGTTAGGATTATACTTTGTGTACATATTTAGGGCTTGTCCGTAAATATTGAAAACAATTAAGTATTTATGAGTAGGTGGACAGCGAAAGGATATAGTATCGAATGCTGCGAACTATGTATACGTAGGTATAAGGATGGATTGCTCCGAACGCACAGGAAAAAAATCAAAAATAGAATAGTTAAAAGAAGGAAAGTTATTTGGGCATTAAAGAGATCAAAAATAATCTTCTGGCAGTAGAAGTGAATGATTGGAGAAGACCAGCTGTAATCTCTAGCCCTCAAAGAATAACAAATAACGGAATAAGAGGAATCATGAAAGTAGAAAAGAACCTAGTATATAACATAGTATAGCTATGTTGGTATGACCGTGTAGAAGGATGCGCAATAAACTACTACCAAAAAGTGGATACGCCCTGAGAATAGGAAACGAGGACGCTCTAAAACAACTTTGAGATCTAAGGAGGTATGTGAGGAAGAAATCTGAAGGCGACAAGCGCTATAAAACTTACCATAATTCGTAAGAATGTTGAAAACATAATGTTTTGTTCTTGTTCTTCTCCTTTTGAGTAATAATTACTCCATCACATGAACCTATAAACCCATTTCAGTTACTACTGCACAATGTCAACATCATTTACCATCTCGTGTCTTACTTATCATGTCATTATTGGTTGTGGTTATCTGTTTATTTTTATAGCATCATTTATGTTCTATACTTCGGTCATTATACTATTCCTTAGGATTTAATGCTTTAATGTGTAATAATAATAATTTATTCATGTATAAGATATATCGGTCATATTACATATATGTTGACAGTTGGTTATGTGACATCCGAATGTCAGATGTACAAACATTGAAATACAGAATTTCAGCCTGATAATCCTACGTATTTTAGTAAATTAGTATTAATTTCAAAATTTACTTCACCAATTATTTAAATTGATCTTTTAAACATTACAGAATAATTGCAATACCCATACGTGTATTACATTTTGTGTTATAACGATATATTGTTCGCGTATTTACTCCAAGAAGTGTGTCAGTGTTGTGTGGTATTCCCATAAGTGATGCACCTCCTGTTTTCTAAAGGTCGAATTGACTATAGCTCAAGCAACAGTGATGGATTTCTCGTATTGGCAAGCCATCGTAAAACCAAAATTGGTGGAATCTATCATGCGAACGTAAACATGGATAAGGAAACGAGTGCATGCTTACTTATCGTTAGTTGCACCATAGGTTTGACCATATCTCAGCGAATGACAGTAAAAGTCAAATACTTATTTATCAATAAATAAAAACAATTCAATTGCAACATGAACTGTTTGTGATTAATACATTACATTTAGTAAAATTATCATTAGTTCAATTAAAAAATGCACTTTTCAAATTTAATGCTGTAGATGACATATGTTTGTGTAGTTACGTTTATGGCTGGAAACAACAAATGTCAGTAGCAAGAAATCTTTCAAAGGTCGAAAAAGGGAGAATGTAATAAATAGATTGTCACTTTTTATAATTTAATATTGGCATGACACTTGTTCCATTTGGTAAATGAAAAAAGGAATAAACAAGAACGGTATATTAAATTAACAGGTAAAGTTGTCAGTTAAAACGTCACTTACTGACAATATGTATCATGAAGGATCCGAAAACGACGACCCAACCCCAACCACCGTCCGGGGGCGGTGGTCCGGTGTCCTCCTCGTCATCTTCAGGCGCTGTCTTGACGTGGCCGTGCTCGTGGGCCATCTTCAATGATTGACACTTCACAACAATGCCGAGCACGTGGAATTCACGCGCGCGCTTCGCACAACGCGTGTTTGGCTCGCAGGCGACGTTGATACTGGCAGCATTCCCATATTATTATTTTTCGGTTCGGCGGAAAATCGAAAACCCCTCTCTCTACTGCAGTCTTTATCATCTGAAAGATAAAAACATTGTTTATTTTTGGAACGTTAGATGACGATGTGTGTATCGGTATAGATTTTATGAGGCTAATGTTGATCTACTGAAGGCGGAGTTATTGCGTACGAAAGGTTTTCGGATATAGTTTTCAATGTTTTCGTTTTGTAGTGTCATCCACCTTTTGCTAGAAAGAATTTTGTTTTGTTTAGTCTTTTCTTTCAAGTAATATTTATATTTCTTTCTGTTTATTTTGCGGTCATGGTTACGATAATATGTAATATGCAATGACTTATTTTCAAATATATCATATTTAATGGACAGAGCTGTTCACAGTTAATTGCAAATACTTAAAATTTCAGAAATGACACATTTTACTAATCGACTTCCTAGCTTTGATAGTAACACTTTATTAATTGAAATGAAAAAAAAATGTATATTTCAAACAGCCACAAAGGAAAACTAAAGACTGTAAGCAAAAAACCAAAAAAAGAAAAACTTATTCAAAGCTATAGCAATCCAGAAGATGAGAATCAGTTAAGAAATAAAACTACTGTAGCTTGCCAGAGAGTTCCTGCCGAAATGTTATCCAATGCAATATATGGGGTTACGCGTAGATGCCGGCAATAGGAGATAATAATACATAATTTCTTTTTTCGTTTCATTTTGTTTTCTTTAGCTTCTAAATAAATTTTGAATAACGCTTGATACTCGTCATTTGTTTCCAATGCTAGTGGTATCTTTACACACGACTAAATAATTATTTTGTTGTTTTCAGAAAAAGTTTTTCCATCAGATTCATAAAAAAGTATAGTCTAATTAAAAAAAAGAAACTTAGCCCTAAAACCGTAAAATGCCTAAGGGCTATAAATAATTTTATCAGCTCATTTTATAGCCTACGTCCAGCCATTTAATTTTCCGTTTCAATTATTAAAATCGGTCTATAAATAAAGGCGCTGCGGACTTGACAGCCTGTATATTGAATTGTCCAACAGGAAGCTCCAAACAGGACAAGATAATTACAACAAGTAACACATGTTGAAGAATCTAAAAATTTAAAATATGTGTAGATTGGTCTTAAGAACTGCAGCACGTTACTTATAGCTAATAAAACTTAAAACCACCCCACATCACATATATATATATATATATATATATATATATATATATATATACAAATTGACTACGTATTTCGGCAAAGAACTTGCCATCCTGAGCAGTAACGCTAGATCATCATACTGGATACATGGTAAGTACACTTCAGACAAATTGACTGCAAATGCATTTACTATGCTTAACGCGTAGGTGTAATCGCTTTACAGGTCGTGAAGTGTATTGGAAATTCTGCTACTAGGTATTTATTTTTTATTGGATAAAATGATAAAACTTCTTGTTTCGTGTTTATGTTCATGTTTCTCTGAACTTTATCGAGATAAGCTGTATAAGTCATTCAGTCTCCAAAATCTCAAGTTTTCGATCTCATAGAAATCATTGAGAGAATCTTACTATTTTTTGTAGTAGCACTTCTTGATCTTAATTTCAGATTTGAGTCATAAGAAACAATGACATGATTATATGACATATAATATAATAAGAGGTTACCCTTAGAACATTCAGGAATATTACAAGATAATAAGTAGACATGCAACAACGCAAGAAGAAGTTTAAATATACGTTTCATACATTTTAATTAAATGGTAGAATTTGGAAATATTTCCACCATATGTAGTTCCAAGAACTTACAAAGAGACAAGTAGCAAATACAATAATAATGATAATAAGCTGAAGTTCACAGATTACAAGGTAAAATTGTCCAAAATAGCTGTTCACAATACGTGTATCTAATAAACAACGTACTAAACAAATTTATCTATTAGTAAAAATACAATCAACATATACATAATTGCAAACAGAGGTAGATCTATTTCTATCTTGTAGTAGCATTTCTAACATTTCTAAGTATTCTCCGATTTTATATGGTTTTAATTAACAAGTTAAATAGTTCTTTATGCTAGAATAGTGAGAACCTTTTTCAAAGATAGTTACAGTATGTATGTAATTATAGTTTGTGTGAAGTCTGGTATTGTGCTGATGGTTTGGTGGGGGAAGTACAAATTTATCTTAATATTTAAGATTGAAAAGCAAACATTCTATTTGATTTAAAATTTCCAGCGTAGACTTGTTTTTGAACAAGAAATCCTGTAATGTTTCCTCAGAAAAAGGACAACAAATTTTAATCTGCATATATATATAAATATTCCACAGTACATACAATTAACACTTCTTTTTCACAGTACATTATTAATGTACATTACATTATTAATGTATTGGATTATAAACTGATCGAATCTAGGTTTTCGTTCATAGTTAATAGTTTGTGTAAAGGTAAATTATTATATGTGTATATTAATACAGCTACTTGCGATATTTGAATTTTTGTATTAAAGAATATAGACTAACAGAGACACAGAAATCATTAACATACTTGGGAGCAAAACTGAAAAGTAAATCCCCACACATCTTTAAGAGAATTGTGAAGCAATTATTGATAGATATGGATGCTACACAGTTGTTGCTTTTTTTATCAATTTATTGTTAGTTTGTTTCCTTCGTTATATATGTGTGTTATATACTTACATGTTTACGTTTAGCTTTACATTAATTTTAATCTGTTTTTTAATTATTTATACATATATTTCATTTATTTCTTCTTTTGTTGCATCGACTATGTATAAAAGATACTGCATACATTATATGACGGTTTGTGTAATGGTTTAATTATCAAATATATTATAATTGCTATTATTTTTTTTATTAGTATTTTAGTCTCATCCTTGTTCAATACTTCATCATTTTCGATAGTCCATTCTTAATTTTATGCAATTAGATTCTTCTTTCATAATTAATATGAGTTTGTTATGTTGCATAAATCAATATTACAAATATCGTATAAAAGGATAATATTGCGTTTCGTTAAGGTAACTATATTTCCATCCATATTTATTTTCACCATTAGCACTCTACCTCATAAATATGAGGCCACCCATTCCAATGCGATATCTCTTATACCATAAATTTGTAATTTAAACAGCAACTTATAATGATTTATATAATCATAAGCTTCCTCAAAACCTAAAAAAAAAACTGGTGGAAAAGGTGGCCGCTTTCCATCGGTTGATAGATTGGATTGATAAAGTGCAGCCTCAATTTACTTCAAGCTAAAGTTAGCAATAATAAAGACTTAACTTCGGACGCAGTGGTGCAAATAGGGTTCGTAAACCTCCTCAATGCGGGGACCGGAAATAAACGGGCCCCAAATTACGAATTAGTGTATTACCGAGGGATATCACGTACATTTTTGTAGGTGTCCCAGAATTTGTCACTGTTCGGACAGCCTATGCAGTTAATCAAAAAAAAATCATTGTAGCATGATTTTCACATATTTCTACAGCAACAAAATTGTTGGTTGGATATGTATAGTTCTTTAAATGCAAAAGTTAATGTGAGGCCAAAATTTTCTGAATGAGTTTGTACTCAAACATATTACTACCGGTAAACATTTACAGTCAAAATTATTAACCAGTATTTATACATATATGTATGTTATACATATGCACGTATTGTAAAATTACTGCATTTTAAGTGATGCAAACTTATCGCTTGGTTACAACATGCTGCGTGCGATATCATGGTAATTGTTTCAGTTATCGTGGAAACCATTTTAATAGTTTTTTTGATCATATAGGTTCATGGCTTTTGATGTTAGCGTTATCTGCTAAATACGAAATTCATTTTAAACGGTCATGTAATTACAAATTAGGCTCTTGTCTACTCCTACATCGACTGTATATAGAGAACGTAATGAATTACTTGATAAAAAATCAAATGCATGCACTTATATTTCATTTTTGTGTCGATAGAGCTATAGCTAAGAATCCAATTAGTGTACAGACAAATAGCTCTTGAAATTAACTTAAAATTTAAATCAATTACATTACTAAGAATTAATTTCCTTTGTGTTTATAACAGCGTATGATCTAATATTTCAGAGATAAATATCGTTACTTAATGTTTGTACAGACTATGCAGTCCAAGTATTTATATTTAAAGATGGAATTATTATCAATAAAATATTTGTGAATACTGAGATAAGCCTATATATATTCAATGGAATTAAATGCAGGAAAATTTCAATCAATGTTTACTCTTGCTACTGAATATGTGGAATTATTTGGTATTTGGCGATTAATTAATTGTTTGTATGATAGGCCTAAACAAAATTTGGCATAGAAATGTTAAAGAAGAGGATTTATTTATACAGTGAGCACGTAATGGTTGGAATAAATTCATTTAAAATTCTTTTTTTGTCGACGGAACGCTCGGACCCGTCGATATTTGATTTTAGTTGCCGTTTCTCTGATGATTATTTCATGTATTTGTGATGGCTCACTTCCTTCCTTTAAACGGAAACATTTCATTTTTAAATTCAACGATATTTAGAATTCTTCTAAGAATTCTAAATATCTGTCGCCGTTAAATTCCCATCAAAGAAAAAAGGCCCAAAAATCTTGTTTCCAACAATGCCGGCCCAAACATTAACTCTATAAGGATATTGGATATGACATTCCATTATCCAGCGGGGATTTTCAGTATCGCAATACCGACAGTTTTCCTTATTTCCACCTCCATTGAGACAAAACGTTGCCTCATCCGAAAATATAATTCGTTTTGAAAACTATGGATCGTTACTGCACAAATTCATGAGTAACTCGCAAAATTGAAGTCGTCTGTCGTGGTCATCTTCATTTAGTTCATGAACCAACTGGACTTTGTGAGGATGCCATTTATTTTCCTTAAAATACTTTAGAACGGTTGTTTGGCAGATCTGATTATGGCTTTTGGTGGTTGCTTTGTAAAATAAAACGGCACGAAATCAACCTATGGGTGCAATTCAATGTTAGAACAACATAATATTGATATGGAAATTAATATTATGTTTAACCCTTATTCCGTGGCCGCTACTGTCAAAAAAATATCCTTCAAGATACATACAGAAATATGATTGGAATAATGCTAATAATGCAAATAACATTTTGCCTCGTTGAAAGACATATAAGACTTACAGTAAAAGGCCTCCTACGACGAACATTATTGATTGTTATCCGCATGTTTGTCAGAATATTATACAATAAAAATTGCTTAACGATTGTAAATCGCTCTACATTCTAAAAATACGTGTATGTTTACTTTGTGCAAGTGTTAATAAAAAAAATTGAAATTTTATCAGTACTTCAAAGAAGTGGGACGATAAGTCTGATTAAAAGAGAAGGACGATTCATACGTAAGAACCATTCTCCGCGAAACAATACAAAAAGGTTTGCAGTTGTATTGTGAAAATCATGTGAGAGATTGTTGCAAAGTTTGATATTTGGTTAAATATCAGCCAAAATTAGCTCGTAGAACAGAATGATTTCTATAATTCAGATGGTTCTTACTGATTATATTTTTATATTTCTTTTATAAAATTCACATAGTAGATTTAGTAGACAATGGAAAGCAAATTTTATAATGATTCTTTGCGTGTAAATTTACTGTCGCCAACGTATCTAACAGGGTGTACACGGTATACATCACGGAACGCTTTACGCCTAATTGGACTGCATCCAGTTTTGCGAAGTGTAGCGTGCTCGAATATAGAACAAAAGAATATTATTTTTTTCCGAATCAAGCAAACGTAGCGGCTCTAGATAATAATGAGTTGATGAAAAAGACTGTTGTCTAGTCTTCAAACTTTTCTTTAATTCAAAATAATATATAAAATAATATATCTAACACTTATAACTAATTCATCGATTAACATCCAATATTTGTCGATGTATGTTATCTATACGCAATAATTTGTTTAAATCAACATTATATACTGTTAATTTTTAATTTATTATGCGTTTTAGTTTTACTTAGCAAGTACATGGAATTGCTAAAGTTATTTGCGTATTCAATATATTAGTTTTCGTACTGACAAGAAGTGGATATGTTTGCTGGGGAATTTGTAATTTTTTGAATATATTCTTTATTGTCACAGTACTTCCATTCATTCATTTAATAGTTGGTTTAGGACTAAAACTTAAAACACCTAACAAGACAGTGACAAGAAGTGACTGATATTACATTAGAATATCTGTAAAAGACTTCTAACATATATAAATGCAGACTGTTTCACATAGACATCACTATATAGTAGATATGGACTTATATATAGTCTTTTAATTTTAATACATTTAACACCTCCTCTAAACTAATAATCTAACTAATAATTGGTTGAGGAGATACGTATTGAAACTTCATTACAATAAATAATAACACAAAAGATTTTGGTTTCAAAAATATATTGTACTTTTGTTGATGTTTGGTGAAATATATGTAGTGTCTACAATATATTTTTGAAATCAAAATCTTTTTTGTTATTATTTATTGTAAAAGAGTGTGTGTGACATTAATAACACTTCTTAATGCTTCAAACTGGGGTTTTGCCAATGCTTTGGTAAGTATGCCTGCTTTCTGCTTTTCAGAATTCATATCGCACACAAACTTATAACTCAAAACAATGTGTTTAGGCTTGTTAGCAAACTCCGGGTTTTTGATCAGTTTCATAGCACTTTGATTGTCTATCAACAGCACTGCAGTGTTTTCAAAACTATTAAGTTTAACGTAGATATAACCATTTTAACAAGTTCTTTTCTGGCCTCACTTGCTGCAACAGGCTCTGCTGCTGTTGTGGATAAGGCAACCCTTCGTTGTTTTGAACCTGACCAGCTATTGCTCCTCCACAATATTTAGAAATCGTTCCTGAAGTAGAGTGTATACTTGTTACATCTGCAGCATAGTCAGCATCACTGAGGGCCTCTAATTCTCTGTTAGAGCTAGAGTTATAGAGAATCACCAATTTGCTAGTTGCTCTTAAGTATTTTAAAACCCTTTTAACCATATTCCATTGCTTCACTGTGGGATCTCCTAGAAGGGCCTATTCTATTAATGGCATAGGCAGCTGTGTTGATTGTTGTTGTTCTGATAATCTAGTCTCTCATGCCATTTTTGCAACTCGTTCTGTGTAACACTGCTGCGAGCATGCATGGCTCGTATTTATAATACGTACCAATAATTTATAAATTCCACTTAGTCCTGAATACCTACTGCGGTCTCTCCAGTTTTTGTCCTGAATTCTCGTTGGGTATTATTTGCGTACTCAACTACATCTTCATGCAAAGCTGAGCCACCAGAAAGTAAGCTTTGATCACCCTCGGGTACATACTAGACATTTGTTAAATGACCAGATTTCAATTTGCCATGCACTGACATTTATCTGACCTTTACATTCTGCATATATAACTCGCTTCCAGGCTTCAATGCTCTTGGTTCAAATGGTAAATTTTTTGTAACTGAAAAGCAATCAGCTCTATCTCATGATTACATGATGCGAAGCTCCATAATCAACTAATAGTTTTTACCCCCACCAGTTTCATACACAGTTACAAAGACTTGACCACTGATTATCACTTTTGGACCGAGTCGCTCTTTTCTTAAAGCAATATTTCATAAAGTGGCCTACCTTTGGACATGACTAACAGTTAAGTTGGTTCGTCTTCTTTCCCGTTTTCTTAACTTTTCTTTTTTTAATTTTCCATCTTGCACTCCTTTACCTAGCAATTAAAGCAATACTTGAGTTATCGTTAGTACAATTCCTAGTTTCTTTAATCTCTGCAAATGTTACTTTAACGTGTAATAATAAGTTTGAATGACACCCACAGTCACGATCCGGAATCACAAAATGTGCCGCAAAGACAAGTGTTAAGTTATAGTGCAAAAAGAAAAACCAAAAACGACATAACAGAAAAACCTTCTAAACTGATCAGGAAGGAAATGTTTAAGGAGCAAACCACTTCAACCGGTGTGACTACGAATGACTTACGTTGCGTAAAAAAAACATGTATTACACCCAGCGAAAACTTGTACCGGCTATACCAAAATCAGGGTTAGAAGTTTGTGACTGTTTAAATAAACTTAATTTTTTTCAACTTCATGCATCTGCATAAGCACACTGTTTGGATTGCTCCTCCCGCACAAAGTATTAATTAATACGAGACAACACGTGTTTCGGGAATACGTGGATTCCCATTATCAAGTCAACCGAATGCATCTGATTAACTATCTGCTATTATGCACTTATGCATCTGATAAACTCGAAGAATTTTCTGATTACCTTCTAGATAATTATTCACAATGCTTGTGAATCTTCCCATTCTCATTTTAATAGTTCCATGTATCAAACTCATCCAAGATTATCACTTTTGGACCGAGTCGCTCTTTTCTTAAAGCAATATTTCATAAAGTGGCCTACCTTTGGACATGACTAACAGTTAAGTTGGTTCGTCTTCTTTCCCGTTTTCTTAACTTTTCTTTTTTTAATTTTCCATCTTGCACTCCTTTACCTAGCAATTAAAGCAACACTTGAGTCGTCGTGAGTACAATTCCTAGTTTCTTTAATCTCTGCAAATGTCATTTTAACCTCTCTTCAAAACTGGCAATATTTCGTCCATTTTTTGGTACTGATTCCCAAGCGTTCTTGATCTGCTAATATCCATTTGGCTATGTATTTAAAATTCTGTTCAAAAGCATTGACTCAGGCGAATTTACCTGTTCGTGTTTTAATTCCCCGTGTAAATCTTACCAAATCTGCTGTAATTTTTACATATGTGTTGCGATATCATCATTAGAATCTTTCTCATAGTTAAATCCCTGACAAATAAATCCAACCTTTTCCCGCTCTTCTGTTCATAAATCGAGTATAACATCTGGCACATTTCTTTATTTGATCTACATCTTAATACAGCTTATTGCAAAGCTACATAAAATTTCCAGATCAAATTTTGATCACCTCCAACTTTTCGATTACTTGCAATCTTTCCATTTTATTCAGTATTTCAGAAATAAATGTAATTGCTCATAATCTGTTGCAGTTGTGTAATATTTGGTTAAAAAATAATTAAGTATAATTTAGCGCTAAAACTTAAAACACTTAACAAGACAGTGCACATTTCAATCCTTTAATCCTTAATCGATTCTTAATGAACTTTTAAAATGCAAATCTGGGCACAAAGTGTGGCAGGTAGCTATGGGAGCATTCTTTCCCCTACTTTAATCTATTACTCCTTAATCGTTTCTTAATGTACAGTTAAAGCGATCTTCTCTAACTCTCTTGAAAGTGTGCATGAAATTTGTCAAAGTTTGTGTTCCGTAAATTGTTGGAATGGCAACTACAAATAGTGGTGTTTGGGATTTTACTGAAATGTTCAGCCAAAGAGGAAAATTTTTATTGGCGTATAAGTGTTACAAATCTAAAGAGCACAGTCGGAAATTGGCTTCCCGGGAAGTTAGGTGGAGGTGTATGAAGAATTCGTGTATAGCATATATGTATACATACGCAAGGTGAGTCAGCTAACCGTGTAATAATAAGTTTGAATGACACCCACAGTCACGATCCGGAATCACAAAATGTACCGCAAAGACAAGTGTTAAGTTATAGTGCAAAAAGAAAAGCCAAAAACGACATAACAGAAAAACCTTCTAAACTGATCAGGAAGGAATTGTTTAAGGAGCAAACCACTTCAACCGGTGTGACTACGAATGACTTACGTTGCGTAAAAAAACATGTATTACACCCAGGGAAAACTTGTACCGGCTTTACCAAAATCAGGGTTAGAAGTTTGTGACTGTTTAAATAAACTTAATTTTTTTCAACTTTATGCATTTGCATAAGCACACTGTTCGGATTACTCCTCCCGCACAAAGTGTTAATTAATTCGAGACAACACGTGTTTCGGGAATACGTGGATTCCCATTATCAAGTCAACCGAATGCATCTGATTAACTATCTGCTATTATGCACTTATGCATCTGATAAACTCGAAGAATTTTCTGATTACCTTCTAGATAATTATTCACAATGCTTGTGAATCTTCCCATTCTCATTTTAATAGTTCCATGTATCAAACTCAACCAAGCTTTTATGTTTCTATAGATGCAATCTATAAGTGATCAAACTGAAACTTACGTTAAGTGCAATAGCATTAACACCTGTCATAAGTTTAAAAATATAGCAATAAAAAAACAACATGATTTTATGGTTATCAAAACTATGGAATATAAAACTAGTAGTTTCTCTAAGCTACAATATGTAAAAATAATATGACATTATTAGGATTTTTTCTAATATGATTTATTTTTATATTCCGCGAGTAAGGAAAAGTATGACCGTGACCAACTTTTTGAAACATTTATTATACGACTATCTATCTGCTTATGTATGTGTACATTAAATTACTTGACCATTTCTATGCTAAATGTAATATGTTCTAACTCATGAAAACATATAATAAATATGTGCATAAATCCGACTTACTGTGTTGCTCGTCCATTCATTATTCAATCCTTCCAAATTACCTACTAGAAAACCCATGTGCCCAGTTGAGGTTTCTAAAAACTCTGTGCCTAGTCGGGATATGTTGAAGTAATATACCTGAATCATGTGCCCAGTACCGCCCAACATTGAATCATGTATTGAACCAAAATTATGAAGCTATTCACCAAATTAATATTTGCCCGGGGTAACGGAATTGGATAGCTAGTTTGATGAAATTTGAAGTCTCAAAAACGTCCTTACAATTATATTTATTAAAGCTTAACAGAGTTTCCCTACTTCCTTACATAATGAATTTTAACAAATTAAAAATATTGACAGATAGAGCAAGTATGAGAATATTGATTACAAGTTTTTTTTATATAACCTTTCATCCATTTTAAACGTTCCGATTAAAATATTTATCAAAGCGTAGCAATTAAGTTTAGCAATCCAATTTGAAGCTGACTTTATAATAGATGAGAAGCTTATTGCGTCATGGGTAGGAGGCTTCATTGCGTTATGGGTAATTTGTTTTAGCAGCAATTTAGATTATGTGAAATTCAAGGAGAAATGGCTCGAAATGCTTGATGAACGTTAGGGAAAATTATGCAATGCCACATTAACATGATAAAATTATTTTATTTCACATTTATATTCACCCCATAATTATATAAATACATTCTGTAACCTGCCATTTCTTTAGTTTAAAACTATAGTAAAAATAAAAAATACCCTTACCACCTCGATGAGTGAAGAACTCCTGGATACGTATTTCGGCAACTAAGTTATCATCCTCAGCAGGCAACGTAGTTGCCGAAATACGTATCCAGGAGTTCTTCACTCATCGAGGTGGTAAGGGTATTTTTACTATTTTAAGCCACCGTATCCTATTTTGTATTTTATTTTAAAACTATAAACAAAATAATCTTTAGGTGAAGAAATTGATATAAAAATGCGTTGGATTAGACAAACGTTGTTTTAATACATTATATTTAAGGTAAATTAATTGCAAATGTTCTTAGTTAATTAATAAACCTGTCCGTAGGTGAATTATGAAAACACAGATATCTGGAAAATATCAACAGGTAGTTTATAACAATAATGTTTTTTACTCTTAACACTAGTGATGGTCAAAATGATCATGCTTTTAGTATAAAACCTGTCGGTATAGAATGATTAAATTAACAATTTCGTTGATAAAATAAAAACATATTAGAATAATAAACTCAAACTTTAATGCAAATAAAATTAGAGCATGTTTTAAACTTGAGTAGTAAATAAAACAAAACCTTTTGAAAGAGGCATATTTATTTGAAGGTTATTTACTTAACAATATGAATAAATTACAATTTTAGGATTACAATTATTAATTGTTTTAGCTAGCCCTTTCTAATTCTCATTTTTGTTAACATTCTTATTTGTACAATTGACATGCATTTTAACTCTTAGAAATTTACAAAATAACAATAAATTCATAGATACCTTGTGCTTCAATATATTCTCTTGAATTTTCTGTAAGAATCTCCTTTTCTTGTCCCTGCTTCTCCCATTTGCCTTGATCCATCTCCAAACCCTACCGCAACTTTTGCCAAACTGATTGTAGCGAAAAGCCGAGGGGCTTTCAGTCGCACTGGCGTTGTTTCAAAGATGAGCAGGTGTTGGAAACGGTAAAATCAAACACCATTAATCATCGAATAAAAATCGTATTTGCTTCCACGAGGAATCAACATGGAGCAGGTATCGATATTTCACATATTTCATTGCTGAAATGTCGGTTTTCGACGGGGAAATTCGAATAAATACATTGTCATCTCTCCCATCTCTAACATTTCATAATACCAGCCCGGTATATTATCGGGGTGCGCATCTGCGTTTTCCTTCTTTATCTAAACATCAATTTAGTACAGTCAGCTGCTAAGCTGAAGTTTCTGATGTTTTCGTACGTCTGCGCCGTGACATTGCGGTATCGGCAATTTTAAATTCGGATTTGGTATATATTTTTTACTTATAAACAATGTTTCTATATAAAATTGTTTCTTGAATTATTGATATTAAGAAGTACGAATCCGCACATTAGTCTGTTAATTCGTATGTGTGCTTTTAAAATACTAATGAATATACAAAGTCACGACTGGTTTCGCAATCATATACCCGTCTATTGGAAATTAGAAAAAAATTGGACTTTAATGTAAAGCTACATTACGTGTCTATATCACCTAAAAAAATTAGGGGAGCAAACTTCTACAATTGCTAACGCAATTTGTTCGTAAACAAATGTTGTTGCTTGTTATCTGTAACTATGAACGTATTATTTAAAAATAAAAAAAGTTTCAGATGTTTATTATGTAAAGCAGATATTTATTCAGTAAAGGTTAAAGGACTGTGGTGCAGTTTAGTAAACATATTACATCGGATCACTCCTCAGCTCGCAACAAATTGATTAATTTAACACGTGTTTCGGAATACGTGGTGTCATATGAGTGGGACGCAAGGACTTATAGTTCACTCGCTTAAAAAAAAAACAGTACAGGCTGTTAGGGGACTATTTGCATTCGTTTCTAGTTGCATAATTAACACATAGAATTATTTCACTTATTGCTGCACCTATATTGCCAATATTTTCAAACAATTTGAATATAGTGAAATTAGCAACATTATTTACCATCTCGTGTCTTGTTTATCATGTCATTTTGTTTTCATTTATACGTAAAAAAACGGTTGCGTCCAGCAACTTCCTATATCAGGTCTGACGTATACATCAAATGTACACTTATATAAGATCAAGCTCTACTGAAAGACTATATGAATATATTGTTAATCGTATATTAGTTTAGAATATTATTGCTAATATCACTATTGTTAATATTATTATGATAGGTAGTGGTGAGGGTTTCTTTATTAGTTATAAGTGTATTATGTTTGTCATTCTACTACGTAAGACCGCACAGTATATTATCTTCAAATAATGCACATTAAGCAAAACATGTATCGGTTGGAACCCAAGTCCTACCTGCATATTATAAAAAGGACAATGAGTCAAATACACTTGTGGTGATCTATACGTAGGCAGCTGATTATGGAATTTAACGGAGAACAGACGTGTTTAATTTACCCTTGATTTTACAATTCAGAAGTGGGATATATCCACGCTATTATTATTAATCACGTAATGATTTAGTGCGAAAAAAAACATGATGAGTGACTCGGATTGCTGGGAAAGTGAAAATTATAATAGACGTGGTGTGAAACGCAAAACTCAAAGTAAGCCAGTGAGGGAGGTGTTAGAAGATAGTGATTCGGATTCAACACAATTAGCTATGATTCTGCTTCATACACATATTAATATCGATGTTATACACATTCGCACTTTTGAGTAAGTTCTTAGAGTATTTGAATAGGGCTAACGCGACATGGCATCTGAGTATTCCTTTCGACATGTCATTGTTGTGGGTAACTAATGTTTCCAAGTATACGAATTCAAACTTACACTTTCCAATTTTTATTGATTTTTGTGTTTCTTCTTTGAACTTTGGTTTCTTCAATTTCATATCTCAGGTTTTTTCATAGTTAACCTTTAACCCTACCGTATTCGCTTGATTCCCAACTTACCTTTATGCTTCTCTTATCTGTATCTGTGAGTATCAGATCGTCGGCGTGGACCAGCAGTTGCAACGACTGATTGAAGATTTGAAAGAAGGAGAAGTTATATTATTCGGTGAGTAAAAAATAGTATTATTAAGCCAATGTTGTCATTTTCGTCACTGACTTAATAAAGTAAAAAAAGTGTATTTGAAATATCAAAAGGTTTTTAAAATTAAGCATGCGATTGAAGGAAATAGCAATTTACACGCTTAATCTTAGTTTTGTTAAATTGTGAGCAGTGACTTTTATCTTAATTTATACACCTATTCAATTAATATATACTCGATCCATCGGAAATCTATCCATATGTGAGAAACTGTAGCTATTTAGATCTGTTTTAAACTCTCTAGATGGCATGTGGCGGATCAGTCCACATTTCTTTCTTCTGATTCTATTTCCTATGGATTCCGGTGAGTCCTGGAGACATGCTCTTTATTTTCCCTTCTTTGAACGTGTCTGTACCAACTAATTCTTCTTGATTTGCCTAATCTTACGATATCACTATTTAGTACTAGTTTAAATTTTCTTTCACCTGATTTTTCCTGCTTCTAAACCGATCTAAGAATAAACAGTTAAGAATATTTCTTTCGAATATTCTTAATTGCTATTCTTCTTTCCGTGTTAGATTAATCACCCCTAATTCTTATGTCGCTACAGGTATTACTATTGTATTATACATGGTGTCCCACGACGTATTGCAATTTGTATAGCAATCGATACAGAAAAACATTCATCGGAAAAATGTGAAATTTTGGGTGGTACACTTATAGCGATTTGGGCTAATCAAGCAAAATACGAGTGTATACAAATGTTGAATTTGATACTTATATACTCTGTGTACTCGTAGTTTTTTCGAGATACCTAGTTAGCCGTGCATTTTTCCAAAAAGCAAATCATTATTCAATTGAACTCGTAAAGATGCAATTCTTTCGCCATTTGCCGATCGCTCTATCTCCGCTGGTTTCCAAGATCCCATACTATGCATTTGGAAAAAATCACCCTGTATACTATATATACGCTATATCCCCTGTATACTCTATACAATCAATATACTCTATATACTATATATACTCTATGTATGTACTCTATATATGCTATGTACGCTGTACGCTTTATACACTCTATCTACTCTACATACTCCATATGCAGCTTATTTTAGTAAACAGACAACTCTATGTCAACTCTATCATCTCTGGCCGTCACTTGTCACTATCACCAAACTAGATTTTTAACCTTCCCATAAAATAATCTTTAACACAAGTCTTCCTTATTCCCTCCTTATTTTAAATGAAACAGGTTATACATTTTCATATTTTTGAATTGTCTACTTGTGAATTCTAATTTACCTGTATATCCCTGCTGAGGTCTTTATCTTTAGACATTTTTTAAAATTAGAATGAAATGCTTTATATCCGATCTATACTATTTGTATTGCATGCATCCTTTCGTTCAGTCTGTGTATTAAGACAAGTGTTTAAACTTCCTCAATCTCATAGTTGTCGAGTTTGAATTTAAGTAACTTCTTATCTCCTCTATTGCAATGCATATACTTAGTTTTCTATTCAGTATAAATATAATTAATAAATTCCTTGATATGAACAACTGAATTATTTATAACCAATTTAATTTGTATAATTTGTAAAGTAATGATTAAGGACAAGTCGTTCAACATTTATTTCATATATTTCAGTTATTTCAAGCTCAATTTCATACACTGGCATAGGTAAAGAATCCTGTAAGGTAATCATTTTCATAGCTTACTTATTAAACTTGTTCGACAAATTCTGCATTTATAAGTAGAACTCTTGCTGACTACGTTGTAGAAGTCCTATTTTATCGGCAACCTCATTTACCGGGAACAGTAGCGACACCGTTGACGCAATTCGCAACTAGTGCCTCCGGATTTATGCGGCATTCCCAAAACAAGCGAGCTTTCAAAGCTTTCAGTCGAGCGCGCGATTTGACCGGTGAACCATGGAAGCTCGTGTGGCTTTGTTATTCGCTGTCGCGGCCACGATCTTCACTGATGGGTCCGCTAGGGCGGTAAGTTGTTCCTAACTCAATCTTTTCAGTATATGTGGGGTAAATGAATATGAATTTAAGTTCAGGTATCTCCGTACCATGATTTAGTTCTGAATTGTGATAATATTACACAAAAGAATATTAAGTTAATTATGCACAATTTCTAAGAATTATTAAAGAGACAATAAAAGTTTTATAATTAGTGATTGCTTTATAGAGCGTTGTGCTTTTATTAATGTTAACGTTAAGAAGATGGTTGCAGAAACTATGAAGTTTTCATTGTTTCTTTCCGTTAGTCTGTCATAAGGATTGTTTTTCTTTTACCTTTTTTCATTATGTTCGTAGTTATTAGAGCGTAACAATCGCTATGTAAGGCAAAAGAGTTATTATGTGACATACATACATGTGTGTATATCCAAAATTTTTGATGCGGATTCGTATTATTACGACACCACGGGTATGCTTTTCTATTGGTCCCGCGCACTGTAAATCTTTGGAGACTATCGAAGCTCAAGCAAAAAAGAAACAACAATGGAAAGGACTTTCTATGGGAGGCACGATGCTGGACAAAAAAGAGAAAAACGTCTGTGAAGGTTTTGTTCATCATACTGCTTCAATAACTTTTTTTTTGTTTTGTTTATGACGCAAACCATTGTTTGTTTGCGGTGTACATTGGTCCGTTCATGATTATATATCGTATCCTAAACTTTATTGGATCAATAATGATTGGAGTGATTGTGGAGAGGTATATTAAATATCGTAGAGTACAGATACATACATAGGCAAATTTATACAAAAGCTATTTAGGTATTTATGATAAGAAATTCTTACTTTCAATTAAATAACTGTTTTTTTGGTAATATAAAACAAAGCAAAGGATTATTTCACCAAAATATGACTTGTAATCGAAGGGAAGCAGTTTGAATTTTAATTCCCTAAATTTACCTACTTATAATTAGTCCTAAGCCGATTTACCGATAGGTGCAGGGACGTGTGCTGGAGTTGACTATCATTCTCTATTCCCTTATGTCTTGTGCCAAAATTCTTGCGCTCTCCCACATCATTCCTTTGTCATCAGCTGCTTTTTCACGTCCTCCAGACATTTTTTTCTCGGTCGTTATCTTCTAGTATTTGAAGCCCAAAAGATATGAAAAATATCTTTTGGGCTTCGAATACTCTTCCAGTAAGTCTGCCTGCTGACATTCTATATATCTTTAATTTTTTTTAAATTTGAATTGCCCAACGCATACATATCTGTTACAGGAACAAAATATGTACTAAACTAAAAATAACTCATATTATTATATTACGCATATACTCTAATTTGGTTAATTGACAAATAAATATATATAATTAATCAATTATTTAGCCGATTAAATTCGATTTTACAAAATTTACAAATATTACACAACAATATGGTAACAACACAAATGAATATTACACAACGCTGTCGCAGGAAAACTATAAAAATGGAAGAGTAGTCATATTTAATATAAAAGGGCAGTAAAAAAGAAAGTGAATACGGCCAAAGTGCTGAGTAACCACAAAAATAATATTATCTAGCAGTTCAGGCGCATCAATGTAGTAGTTGGTAGAGGAACATTATATCGTCTTGATTTCGCCGTGTGATAAGAGATGTAAGATTGAACATGTTCAATAAAGTACCTACACTTATTTCCAGCCCTCACAGCGTAATGATTAATTTCATTATTATTTGTCCCTGTTCAGAAAAGTATGTACTCATAATTTGAAAATGTATAAGCCAGTTAATGGTAATATTTGAAATTCTCGAAAAAACGTACTATGGGTACTGCATATATTTTCTACTAATTCTTATAATTCGTGTCTGAGCCAGGATATTTAGCATACGAGCCTACCTGTCCCCCCACCCCAAACTGACGCCACGTCGCAGTATACTCTCAACCAATGCACAATATGTAGTTATCAGCTGAATTTTCTGTTAGTACAATATACCTTAACTTACGAAATAGGTACATTAAGGAATTGACTTTAAAAACTAATCTCTGATGTAAATATAGTCCTAACATTTTAATACTATTAGAAATTGATATTAGTTCATTGTTAATACAAAAAATTTAAGTGGTGGTACACCAAACGTCAGGTATTGGGTTCTATCTACATTGAATAAGAGTTTATGGTCGTTCAATTACTGCGAAGAAAATAATTGCATTTCGATTGTGAGTTTCTCTTACTTTATCTGAGACAACAACGGAAATGTCGTCAGCATACTTATATAAGTTTACATGACTAAGATTGTCTAAAATAATGTTTTTAATGTCACTAATATGTAATAAAAATACAGCAGGACCTAAGACCGTGCCATGCGGTACTTCCATATTATCCCCGTTAATAATCTAGTAGCATTTAACCTAGTAGAATTTGTAGGTTTTATGAACCCTTGAAAATTAAAATCTGATTCCGATCAATCGGAAAAGATGATATTCATTGTGATGCTGTTGTCCTGACGCCAATAGTCAATAATTTTCCCAACAAAATAGCATGATTTAACAAGTTTTGATAGAATCAATCAATAGCAATTAGTGTTGACTTTCTAGGAACAGATCCATGTTGACTGCAAGTTATAATATTGACGTTAATAAAAAAACTTAGTTAACCGAACAGAAAAGCATATTCGAGGACTCTTGAAAACATGGAGAACACCCCGACAATCACCATGCTTCTCGGGATTATTTTACTTAATTTCAATCTATATAAAAGAACATCTTTAATAAATCACAGATTTATTAAATGCTGTAAAGGACGTGCAATAACAATTGCCACTTGTTTTAAATATAACATTGCAGGTATCTCATCAAATTCCGATAACCAGCTAGATTTCAAACATATTTAAAAAATATATCTAGTGTCTATAATATATTTTGGAACCCAAAATCGTTTGTGTTATTATTTATTGCAATGAAGTTTCAACACGTATCTCCTCAATCAATCAGTTATTTCAAACTTCTTGTAAGAACAGACATAACCTCATCCAGTTCAAGTAGGAATAAGAAAACTGATGGATTGTATGCATCCTTCTAAAAAAATCTAGCTCATGTTGGTTAATTGCCTGAACTGATCATATTATTTAGTGAAAGGAAATTTACTTAATAATAGGCAAGAAGATTAATAATATGTTAGAATTAAGTTTAGAATATGGCAAGATCAGTTTTCACTGGTTCTACTTACTTACAAGTTCTATTCTTATATGTTTCTTTTTATCAGAAATAGTTGTTTCAAACCCGTTTTATAGATGTTTATGTTTCTTACATTTCTAATACGGAAATCCGTCAGTCTCTTTTTCACAAGTTGTTTTAAAATTACGTGTTGATATCAAATAACGAGAATTTTTGTTTTGTTATTTTTGTGATTAGCTTGTGCTGTTTCTGTTGAGTATTTGATGGTTGCGTTTATTGTTGCGTATTATTCTTGTACTTTGTCTAAAGTAGTTCATTACATTCGCATCACATCTGTTTAATGCAACACATATTTGTTTGCAATATAGGTATAACATGCAATATATGCAAAAGTTTTATTTTACTGACCTGGAAGATAAATACTAGTACCACGTCCGCACTTATTAAGAGCAATAGCAATACTTTTCAAATAAATATAAACAATATATTTAAAAAAATCAAGTTGTATGTACGCCAAAATATAATTGAAAACGTAATATAATACTGTGAAAATGCTTTTGTAAGCACAGCTGTTAAGATTTCATGTTATCCATCACGCGTTTTCCATCTAGAGTAGAAATAAGCGAAGTATTAATTTCGTTAACAGGATCTTCTAAAGGCATTCACCTCTCTCGTCCACCACATCCTAATAATGTTGTGTACGTTCGTCTCGACGGAGAAATTTGAGCGCTCCAAGCCCACCAAACAAAGATAAGCGGGCGGACAAGAGAGAATTGAAGAAACGAATAAAGTAGAGGTAATGGGATGCGTCGGCGGTTGTATAATTTATAATGATGTTAATAATGCCGCGTTAGGGGGAAATAAATTGTCTTCGAGGTAGCGGAGTGAAAAATGGCAACCGAAGATTGTCAATGGGCTACTCGAAGGATTTAACAAATGGAACGAAAAGGGAAATTGAACGAAACAATGACGGCTACCCTAAAATATTAATGAAGTTGGGTTTTGTGGTATTATCTTCCAAGTATATTAAGTTCTTTTTTATTCTCTTTTTGTTTAGGGATTTAGGTAGCTTAAAAATGAAAAAAATGGTTTTATTCTTCCGTTGGTGAAATTTAAAACTCCTTTCCATATTTAGGATCCAATTTTTCTCCTCTTGTAATTTTGCATGCACTTTCAAACGTAATTTACTTATTCTTCAGGGAAGAAACTTTCCTTCTTTGGCTTTATAGCAAAAATAACACAGTAATGTTTTAAAATTTTAGATTTGATAATGCGCAACACCGTTTCTTTCTGAAAGATTTTCAGTAATGTGAAATTCTTACATGAGCTTATGATTATCGAATTTTCTTATCAATTTTGTAACAGATTCCGTTTGAGAGTTCAAAATAGTTTTAAGATGCCTCCATTTGTATCCAAACTACTGTACTAGTTTATACGTCAAATCCTGAATCGATCTCTTGAATATTTCATAACGGAAAAGCGAAACTAGGCATAGCAGACAGCTCTTAGTATATACAGATAGATATACGCAATGATTTCCGTTTTCAATCGACCCATCTGTTTCCGTACGTCCCTTTGTCGCCAGAGTACAATATACATCTTGTAAATGTCGTTTAAGCAACGCTGCATACAAAAACAGATGTATTGTTGTGGAAAATTTCTATATCCTGCAAAGCGATTTATGGGAAATCAGTTCTAAAATTGATTTATGCTTTGTCTACCTGAAGCATAAAGCATGAAAAATAATAGGGGAGTAGGTACATGAAAAGATTTGAAACAAAGAATTTGAAATCACATATGCATTAGCTGTAAAAGCAGAAATGGAATCTGGATAAATATTAGTGTTTCTAAATTCTTCTCCAAGGAACATTAATAGTGTATTAACAACTGGAAAAATGTTTTATGAAAATAAAAAAAACATGTCACTCATAAAGGAAGGTGCAACTAATTGCAAGATGCCCACTCACACGAAAACGGTATTTCTTTCTAGTATCATCTACTTACATGGACATATTTTGGGTGTTGCATTTCGATAAGTCGCACTAAATTGAAAAGTCGTAAAGTCCACAATGCTTTCTTTAGTAACATTGCCAAAACATTATCCCAATTAGAAGATAACAATTAATAGAACATCATCTTAGAATATGGTATTTAAACACAAACGCAGCAATGGTTCCCATTTCATCGCATGATGTTAGTTCGAGAACAGCAAAACATTTTTTCTCACATTTTTGCCCATATCTACGAACTGGTTAAAGATATTGAAATGCGGTTTTTTACGGGTGTAGTGTACTGGTGTTATCTTATTTTTTTCCGAGAACTTTTTCAATCAAAATTTTAGATCAAGAAAAAGCAAAATTTAAAGATATCTCGCAGTAGAAAAAACGGACATTTTTGGCATCGTGTTTTCAGCGATTTGTCGGAATTTTATTTTAGCGCCTTATTTTAACCCTTTGTCTTCAGTATGAAATTTTATCCCATAGCAGGCGAACGGTTAAAGCTAGAGAGTTCGTAAAGCCCAAAAAGTACTCAGGGTGACGAGGCGAACATTGTGAGATTCATCTAGCAAAATCCTGTTTTGGTATTTGAGAAATCTCGCAAACGGTTGGAGCTATCGAAACAAGCTGAGTAGAAATTGAATCCCCGTTGGGAAACGCATTTTTTCGTATAAAATACTTACTTGAGATTACAAGGGCCGTAGG
This sequence comes from Osmoderma eremita, assembly GCA_031763485.1. Lineage (NCBI taxonomy): Eukaryota > Metazoa > Arthropoda > Insecta > Coleoptera > Scarabaeidae > Osmoderma > Osmoderma eremita. Next base: position 29,706 of record JARFOC010037202.1, read on the forward strand.
ACGGTATCCCAAACAAAATATACATATCCTCATCTCACAATAAATTGAATAATTCAAAGCAATAGTAGTCCACGTGTTTTCTAAATGCGTCGCCAGAATTAATCAATTTATTGTGAGGTGAGGGGTGATCCGGTATATTGTGTTTATATCACACTAAATTTTTCTCCCATAGAATTGAACATTAATATATAAAAATTTTGGATACTTTTTAAGATTATTATTAATATGATTATTTTGGCATGGCCGAGCCGTTTTTACAAATTAGATATTTATGGTTCCTGTCGAATTACTTCATTACTTCACGAAAACTGTATGTAGTCTATCTGAAGTTATATTCAATAGTTTTATAAATGTTAAGCTATAGTCGATGAACAGAGAGTGACAAAAACTCAGCACAAAAGAAATTTCACAAATTAATGGCTTCCTTGATTTCCAACGATATTAAACAATGTAGGTTGAGTATAGGATACGGTGGCTTAAAATAAATTTAAGTTAAAAAATACCCCTTACCACCTTGTTGAGTAGAGCACTCTGAATACGCATTTCGGCAACTAAGTTCAGAGTGCTCTACTCAACAAGGTGGTAAGGGGTATTTTTTAACTTAAAAATATATTAAACAATGATTGAGATTAATTAAAAAAGCCTGCTTTTGCCTGTCTTTGCTATTATGAGTAACTTGGCACTTCAAATACGTTTGAACTTGATCTAAAAGCTACTCGTTCCATAGCTGTGTGGCTTATTTATCAACCCGCCTGTCCGCCAAGCACCATCTGGAACCGACCAAGGGGCTGTTTATTTATTTTTACTTATTTATTTTGTTTTGCTATTGCTATTAGCTTTCATTGTTAGGTCATGTAATCAGAAACAATCACATCGCACCATACGGTACTATCATTGCAGAATTAATTGTAGGTGCACTTGCACAGGTAAATTTGAAATAAATGCAGGTACATATACGGTCTTGTGATTTTATTTTCAAGGGGTGATTAAACATCTCCAAATGAGGCCATTAACGTAAAAATATCATAATAAGAGAGACATTAATGTTAAACAAGAATTTGTAGCTTTCATTTTTAAGCGAAGAAGAAGTCTTAAATCTCGTCGAAGAAGATCCTTCTAGTAGTAATCGAAAAATATCTCGCCAAGTAAATGTATCAAATCGAACTGTCTCGCGAACACTGCGCGAGAATCAATTGTATCCTTTTCATCTACAAATAGTACAGGCTTTACAACTTAAAGATCATCTTTTACGTTTATAGTTTTGCCGATGGTTTCTACAAAAACATGTAGAAATTCCAAACTTTTCTTCCATTGTGTTAGCGACTGATGAAGCAACGTTTGCACGTAATGGCATAAATAACTGTCGTAATACTCATATTTGGGCTGTGAAAAATTCACATGCTGTTCGTGGTAATCATTTCCAGCATAGATTTTCCTTAAAGCTTTGGGCCGGACGGGTCAACGTATAACTTATTGGCCAATTTGTGTTGCCAAATCGAATGAATGGATGTGACAATCTCTTGTTTTTGCAAAATAATTTGATGGAACTATTGAAAGAAGTTCCTTTGAATGTACGTCGATAATGTGGTTTCTTTACTATGGCGCACCGCCGCATCTTAATCGTTTAGTTCGCCGACATTTAGATAATGTTTGAAAATAAGTGGATTGGTCGAGGTGGTCCTATGCCATGGCCTCCTCGGTCAGCTGATCTTAACCCCCTTCATTTCTATTTATGGGGCGTTATCACGACCATGGTATACACCAACATAACATAACATAATTGATTTAGATGATCTTTGTAACCGCGTTGAGGCAGCTGCGGCGACAATTCGACGGCAAGACCAAGGCCTAGTAAATTATGCCCATTCATGGATAGGTCGAGCGAGACTTTGCGTTCAACAACACGGCGATAACTTCGAACAACATCCCATGAAAATCATAAAAAAATTGTTTAAATTAATATGCTTAATCACCAGTTAAATTAAAAAAAAATGAAAACAATAATATCTTTTTTAACGTTAATATCTCTCTTATCATGCAACTTTTTAAAGATATTTTAACGTTAATGACATTATTTTAAGATGTTTAATCACCCCCTAAAAATAAAATCACAAGACCGTAAACACCCTGTATATTATAATAAACTGTAATACATTAATTATGAACAATAAAGAATTTTTGAATCGAATTGTCCGGCAAGCAGGAGTAGTGGGTTCGATTAATTTCAATCATTGTTTAGTATCGTCGGAAATCAACTAAACCATTAATTTGTGAAATTTTGTCACAGACGAGAAGAAAAGCCTCTCCTTGCACATAAGAAATTTGTTGATTGAAACTTTTCGACTCAAGTTTTCTTTAAATATTGCATGGACGCTTGGAAGTTGTAACTCTCTCTTTACCTGCCAGTAAAACATTCTAAACCAATGGAATCTCGATTTTCCATGTTGCGGAGAAACCAAATACTTTTCAGAGAAAACAATCGAATTACCAACTTCAAAACAATCGGTTTTGTTCGTTAACGTAGTTGTCTGTCAATGGCATCGTATTTCGAAACGGAAACAAATTAACGAGACATATGGTTCGATACTCGCTACAAACAAGAAGAAAGTTCACAAGTACCGCAAAGACACGTACTCTTGTCCTTTATGTGAATTCCGTTGGAATGAAAAAGAATATTAAATTAGTTCCGAAGGAAACGCTATCCTTCCAAGGAGCTTCGAGTAATTTCCAACTTACATAGCGATAATCCGCATCTGCGATACACAAATTCCGGATCTTAAATGATTAATTTTCTCCCATGCTATACGACTCAGGAATTTTAGAAGTTACCGCAATAAAAAGCGACGAAATGGAACTAGCTTGGTTGCGCAGTTGGAGGGTAGTAGTTTTATTAATGTATAAGTTTCCGGAGACCGGTTGCTGTTTTACATGTGTGAATTATACTACCGGGAATAAGGTGTATCTACTTATGCATGCATGTACACCTACCACGTACGTAAATTTGCGGGATGTTAGTACTGGTGCATCACTGGTTGGGAAAATAGAATTGAAGTGGAAGTGAAATAGAATTTGGAAGAAATTCGTTTCTTTTTGTTAGTCTGTACCATATACGATGTAAAATATACAAGAATTATGGTATTTTAAGTACGTAGGTACTTAGTTTTGATTGATGTACTACTGTCTGTCTTTTGGGTTTCCTAGTACTGATTTAAATAATATGTGAAAAGATCCAATATGTATAGATCACTAAAAATATATGAACGAAGTATGAAGTGCAGGAGATCCTAAGTGTTATTTGCATTCTGTAAATTTAGTGGAAACCAGGATGATGCCCACCAAATTCTTTGGTCTTTAATTTTGATGTTGAGAAATTCTCAAAGCAAACGAAAAGATATTTTTCTGGTTGTGATATCGGCGAACATTGCTAATTTCATTTTTTCACACTAAATCAATCAACATTGAATTAGAAAAAGTTTAATAGGGTTATGGCGATTTTGGTATGGTTAAGTTATTATCAGGTACTGAAGTGAAGTATTCTCAGCTTTGTTTCTCTTTTTAGGGAAAGGCGATGTGATGTGGGATTAGACAAAATTAGTACAAAAACTTTTTTATGAACAATTTGTGCAAATAGCATGTATAAACTAACAGGTATACATAATATAGAAAGTACTTTAGTTTTCACAACGTGTCTAATTGCAACAACAGCTTGAAGGTCCCAAAGGTTATCAAAATATTTTTTCTATTTGGTGAAGTTATATGAATCTTTTTTATTATCAATGGGATTGGAATTTTATATTATTGTTACGGTTTTATTTAAAATGGGTAAACCCTTGATACGACTCGATATTAACAAATAAATGACCTCACAATCGTCTGCCCTCGCGTGATTTTCATTTGAATATATGCCTAATTAAGTCTTCACTACCTCGTACTTAGAAACAGGGTAAACATATTTTTACTAATCTCCTGACTACCAGACCTTATAATATGCACCGCATGACTTATTTTGACCTAAAAATTATGTCATGCAACCTATATAATCTATTTGCACTTTTAATCCACACTAATTTAATTTTTTGCATTATTAGCAGTCAGAATTTATTGTTTGTTTTATATTGCTCATAATTACGAGACGAAGATAATACAGTAACTCATGGCGCATAACTCCAGCAAGCATGATAGAAAAAATATTAGCGAGGATAATAGAAAGCAGAATAAAAAAAAAGTTTAGACAACACATTAACAGACATGCAGTTCGGATTTAGATAATAAAATTAGTAAAATCAATATATACAAAAACTTTACACATAGTAAGGAGAAATAACGAAAAATCTGAGAAATATATCACCGACGCATTGCTACAAAGACGCGTACTTAGCCCGATGCTACTTTCGATAGTCGTGTTTACTATTATTTAGCGTATGGCATCACATTAACAATTAGAAATAAATATCTAACTTCGAAGCATAACCTGTTGGGTTCAGGAGATTGGTAAATTTGTCTTCTTCATCATAGGATCTCTTGGACGACGTGGCTGATAGTCTGCCTATTAGTTTCGCAATCGCACACCGCAGAGGAAATCTTTCTTCGTTTAAGGAGCATGGCATTTACCGCTATGGGTGCGTATTCTGTTAAAGGTAACCCAAAGCTTGCGAGGTAGTTCAGAACCAGATGGATTCTCATTGAGGCGCTTGAAAGTGCTGTAATCGCCAAGTGCTTTGATCTGCCATTCTTCCTTACATTTAAATAACCTGAGTCGTTTAAGAAATTGGTTGTTGTTATTGGAGGGTGTCGTGACTGTAAGCAATCATTGTTAACACTTGGTAGGTCCAAGTAAGTGGGTGATGGGGAGACTGCATGATTTTGCAGTAAACCCGAGATAAGGTATTTTTTCTACGAATTTTTGCTAGCAGGACGTAATTTACTATCGGAAGCTAATAGGTCGGGCTAGACTTTATTACGCCAGTTACAATCCTCATTGCCCTATTTAATTGTGCGTCCACTTTACGTGCATGATGGCTATTTATTCAAACGGACGCACAATATTGGGCTACGGATTAAACCAATCCGAGAGTGCAAAAACTTAGTGTTGAGGTCGAGGTTCTCCATGCTGTACTGCTCATCTTTTGGACTATGTTGTTCCTCGTATGTATTTTTAGCTGACGTCTTAGTGAGATGTTATTAGTGGTAGATGAGGTCGTAAAGAGAGCAAAAAAAGAAAATGAGAGTATTATAGGTGGGAAAATGGGAAAGATATCGGAAGACGATATATATGGAAAAGGCGAAGCTACCATACGTCAGGAAAGGAATTCTATCATAAAATAGACATTCTAAATGAAGAATTAAAGAAGATTAACATGAGAAAGACCAAGACCATTATTACAACAAAGAAAAAAATAATATTGTAATAGATGGACACACTATTGAACAAGTTAAAAGTTCTAAATGCTTGGGCACTATTGTACTAGAAGACCGAAGATTACTGTACTAAAAATCAAAATCAATGATAGAGTAGGAAAAGTGAGAAAAATGTTTTATGTACTGGCGAAGAAATACCAAAAAACCTGAAAGTAGAGATCTCGGACTTTAATACATGGATGTGAAACCTGGGTAAGGACAAAGAAGGACAGAAACCGTATGAGTGCAGTGGAAATGAGGTTTCTGAGGAAAATCTAGTGGAAGACACGAAAGGATAAAATAAGAAACGCAACGTATAGTGAATTTTTAAACATAAAAGACATCGACAAAAGACACAAGAAAGACAACTAGGATGGGTGGTTAGGGTATATATACAACATGCCAGAGGGAAGAATAACAAGGAAGGTATACGGAGTACCTCACTGAAAGAACAGTCCAGGAAAATCCAGAAAAACGTAAGAGAATGAGGTAAAGCAAGTCGCAACAGAAAGTAATATGGGATGAATAGACCTAAGAAAATTTTCCAAGATGTAAAAGAATGGAGGATAAATGTCTGAACTTAATAGTTTTACACCGAAAGATAGGACGAGGGTAGAAAGTTGAATTACATGACAAAGTTTTACTATTTCATTATTCCAATTTCTTGATCCAGAAATAAAAGATATGTTTGTGGATCTCTGCAGTATGGGGTTTCCATTGTAAACAACGAAAAATATGGAACAATAAGATGATAAATTATCCCACACGTGCTTGATGAAAATCGAAAAGTCATTGCATCGCCTCGATAACTCCAATCCATCAAACTTTCTCCAGCCGTGATCAATCACCGGAGCGAAATCTTAATATATCTATATATATAATTCGCACCGGAGCGGAAGGAAGTAAGCAACCATGTGCGATCCACACAGGCCGTTACATATTTATGAGAGCAGTCGTACTAAAAGAAAAGACCAAGGCCCAGCGAGCTGAACTTAATATCGTGCGGCGTCACAGCACGGTTGACAACGTCGGCTATTTCTCGGTCATTTTGTCGCAGCTTAATCCCATCGATTCCGTGCGACCGACCGGACCTCAGACCTGCAGCACACAACTTTAAATCCCGAACTTAAAAACCACGGTCCTGGGATTCTAAATCCCTCCGACTGTCAAGTCGGGGTTAACTCCGGTGAGATATTGACTTCAGTAACTTCAGTGACGTGGTGTCCAAACAGGCAATAAATAGGTCTATTTACTGCCTTGATATTTTTTCAATATAAAATCTTATTTCAAAATTATCAAAGACGAATTGCTGGATTCCTACGGTAACATCAACTTGCATTCGTTGTTAAGATATTTCATTTATATTCTTATCTTAATCAGATTTATATGCAAACCATTTCGCTTATCTAATGTTATTAGATAAACCAACAGTTTACAGTTTACTAAGCCTTATGTTATATAACGAAGAATTATGACTGCACAATTTTGAAACAAAATAATATAACCGATCAATATACCCAGATACACTAATCTTGTACCACGTGTATTTTTAAACTGTCACTCCATATTCAATGTCTATAGAATATTCTTTGAGATCTTTCTTATTGTAAAGTAGGTATTCTTATGTTCAATTACTCGGTTGAAAGTCTTCAGAAGGAATCTTTAATTGCCAAACTTTGATGTTTTTTTTATAATCACGATCTACAAGTTCTATTTTTCTATTGAACACTTGAATACTGACATTTTTATTCAAACATCTTTATAGTATTGATTTGAAAATGTTTTTGATAGATCCCAAAATCCGTGGAGACTGTGGGCTGGTTCCATTAATACACTTGTTTAATTAAATCAATTTTTAGTGTGTGGAATTCCGAATATAGTATGTATTAGATTTTCGGGATTATTCCATATAAATAAAATCATTTGGCAGGAAAGGCAGCACTCCCTTTCATAGGTATATTGGTATGCACCGTATTCTTTAGAGGATAAGACACACCCCAGAATTTTGAGATGATTTTTATAAAAATATTATATTATGCAAAGATAACAAACATCCTGACAACCAACGCAAACAAATTAGGAAATCGGCTAGCATGTAATACCCTAGATTTGGAACCTCAAAAAACCAACGTTATATTTTTCTTTTCACCTAAGAGGGTGATACCAGTGGGTGAAATACAATTGGGACAAAGTAAATTTCCTATTCGGCAAGATGTGAAATATCTGGGTTTACATATAAATTATAAAATGAAATGGACAAGATATATTAATGAAGTCGTCAAAATGGGAGGATGTTCTCAATTTGATGAGAGGAATCATGAAGGTATCGTGAGGAATGGATTTTCAGGTTTCGATAAATATCTATAGCGCGCGTATAAGTACAAGCAAAAATAACTTACAAGGGGTGGATATTGTACAAAAAAAAGCTCTGCGGTTGTGCGTTGGGACAATGAAATCTACACCCACTGCCGCCCTTCAGATAGAATCCCAGAAGCACCCCTCCTTTTTTTTCTGCGTAGAAAATTTTTGGCTGTGAAATATATTTACAAATTAAGTGCCAAATGTTTGCCATTACTGCTTAATAAAATAAGCACATTATCTATTCAAGATCTAACCGATGCATACAGGGCTAAAAAGACTCGCCGCTTTTAGTTGTTGCTTTCAGATTTACAGCCAAGTTTCAGGCTCGTATAGGTATATGCTCCATCCATACTTAATTTATCGCTATTCGATCCTGTTAGCTTCATTTCCCTTAAATATATTGACTAAGTTCCTTACAATTGTAGATACGTTAAATAACGCCTTGCTAATACATATGGATGGATCTAAAGGTGTACATTTTACACCCATCATGACAGGAAGAATATTAAAATGAAGTTCCAATTGGATTCGGAAGTTAGCATCTTTACTGTAAAGGAAGTTGCTACCTGGGAGGCATTCAAATATGGTTTAACGACAACTCATAATCATATAGTAATCACGACCGACTCAATGAGCGTATTCAGAACATTAGAAGAGCGAAGGCACCCTTACAATATGCACCCTATTATTAGAGATATTTTAAATGAATTAAATAATTTAAAAAACTTTTAGTCTACTGGGTTAAAAGCCATTCAGGAATTCAATCAAACGACATAGTCGATCAATTGGCTAAAGAAAGTTGCAATTCTGGACTTGCCTATCTACAAGTACTTCGTGATATGTGTGTATATGGGTGGGAAGATCATATTGGAGCAGGAGTGGGACTCTTATTGGGAAAACACGTACTCTAATAGAATGACGCAGTACGCTTATATACACCCATAAACCAATACCAACTGGTGGTACTTACTCCGCAACCTTCCACGATTCTATGGCACCACTATTACCAGGTTAAAATTTGGTCATGGCAGGTATCCGGCCCATCTATTTACAATTAGTATTAATCAGGCACCTTTATGTATATGCGGCGAAGAAAATGCGTGTTTGAGCTATAGCTACAGCTTTTCCGCCACACAGTAACAGCATCAACTATTTATATAATTTCCTAATTTCAGAGTGCATTCCGCTTCCTACAAATACTGTATGTTATTTGAGCCTTAATAAGAAAATTATATCCGACCGTCTTCCTAATTTTGTAAAAAAAGAAAAACTCGAAAAATAAAAACCCGTCTGTATATTCCCTCTCCCTGTGACCCCTCTGTAGTTAATTCATGACCTTGTTTACTAATGGCACATGTGCTATGATCCCGAAGGCAAAAAAAAAATGCCATTACGGGTTCATGGTTCTTATTCCTGGAAGCATTTACTAGCAATAGCAATGAAGGGAGTGCGGACTTACTTGCAGTTTTTTTAAATTTTAAAAATAACTTTCAAAATTACAATTGAATAAAGTTAGTTATCACAAAGGTAAGTTTACTGAAATCTCAGTAATTTTCCTCATGAATCCAAATGGTTTAGGAGTGTAGAAGAAAATATATTTTCTAATATACGCAAATTTTTCCATTAATAATAGTAAATACGTAAAACCAGGACATTACTTTATATAAGAACTTCATTATGCTGTACTATATCTCTTTACTAAAAGGTTAAACGACGCCGCCGTGCAACTATTCCGGAAAATAAATCGTTCTTTAACAGTGCCAGGTCTCGCGTGTCCCTCCTGTGAAAATGTCTACCTTTTAAGGGATCGTCTAGTTGTTCCGTTTTGCTGTGCCGGTAGGAACTTAAATTATAAGACCCAGAAATAGTAAGGTTGCGGATAGGATCTGCGGGTGTAGAACGTACGAAGCAAGAGGTGAATCCGGCGAAAACAAACAATGCATAAGAACTGAGTTCGCGCTTATGTAGCACAAACACAATAAATCTCCGGGCGAACGCTGGAAAGGGGACGAGGAAAACAAAACGTTTCCTGAATCGCCGACTCGTACAATTGCAAAGGAGAAGGAAGACGAAAAAGTACGTTGACTTAGCGGAATGAAAAAACGCTAATGTAAAAACGTAATTGTATCTAACCTTTGCATTCTCGTAAAATAGGGAATCACTTTTCTTTATCATAACATTATCATTAACAAATAATTAATTTGTTAGTATTTCATCCTAGTAAAAACGTATACAAAATATTTTATTAAATGCAGTTGTAAGACGGGACCAATCGGTCCCGAAAGAAGAAAATTAAGTAAATTATTATTATGCGCATGAAACGAAATAAATTGAAAATTGAATCAGCGTTTGAGCAAGATCGGTAATCGGCATTATCGCTTTCTTGAGATTGCGAAAATTCTTGCATATCCACGCCTATAATATGATTTATAAGGATCGAGCAAATTAGTAGATACTATTATTCGTATGCTCGTTCATAGAAAAGACATGACCACGACGTAAATCATTCTCATAATTATTATGATTCAACAATTGTTGTACACAGATGACGATACACTGTCAGTTTTCACGCGTTCGCAGAGAAAAATATCAAATCAATTTCAAACTACAATCCTTTTTTGAATCATTCGCATTGAAAAATCCGGAATAGTTACAAATTAAGTGCTGATTTGCATTGGGAACAAAGCTAATATCAGAATCTAAATTGTATTCAATTGGTATATAAGGTAAGTTGTTTTAGGGTTAAATATGTATATTGTCAATTAATTATGTTTCTTTAATAGCAATGCCTCCCATAAAGTGTTGTGTAACTAATTGTGAAGACTGATTTCCTCCGTCTCACAGACTCCCAAATCCAAACGTAAATTAGGGTAGGTTTGAAGAATGTATTAATGCTGTTCATAATCCAAAATTGATGACATTACAAAAATATTTGAAAAGTCGGAAAAAATAAAGACTTCCATATAAACATGTGTCGGCCTTTGTTTTAATAATTATGTAGAATATATTATAAAAAAATTCTTTGTTGATGTTGAACACCATTCTACTGCATATATGTAATCAAACCAATTTATTTTTGTTATGGATTTATGCATAATTACTTTCCAGATCAATAAATTTGATCACATATTAGTGGTGTAGTGCTCAATATCAATAAAATTTATAATGATGGAATGTCAGTGTCAGGCGAATGCCAGCGTTCGCATAGCAATGAAAGTGCATTTTCAAAGTCACGATGATTGGGGGATGAAGAATATTTATGAAGGAAAAGGGATCGCAAACTCATGAGGGGTGAACCGAATAAGAAGAAAAAAAGACTGTGTATGACTAAAGACCTCATCATACTTACTTTACTAGTCATACTATTTGGGAAAAATGATTAAGGGCTACTTGAAGAATGTATATTGCGCTTTAATAGGTGTTTTTCATCACCACCAAACGATGCAATGCTAAATACTTTTGATTTTGGAATGCTTGAAGTTTCAAAACTGTTAATACGACGTTATATTGGGTTTTTGGGAATTCTTTTACACATTAGGATTCACTTCGGGTGAAGCGAATTTACTGATAATTCTACTTACTTTTGGTGAATATTGAGCATTCTAACAACAAGGTTGTGAAGCACTTCACAAACATGTTTATACATTTAAAACAGCTTCGAACGTCTAATTTAGCATCACTAGTGAAACATTAATCACACGAAAAAGGTTTTGAGTACTTATACCATATACCGAACAATATTTGCTTATTTCCCACGTTCCTTTTAATAACCAAATGAACAAGTGCTGTAATACTGGAAATATGTTTGTTAAAGCAATAAATTGTGGCAATAAGTGCTATGACAAGGAGAAAATTGGTCATTAGCACAGCAATCATATTCGAATACAGATTGCGCAATCAAAATGTTTAATTGTCTCCCCACGATTGTTTTTCGTAAGTACAAAGGTTTGTTTATTACCAATTGTATTCAACTTTACCAAATCGGCATTCGTAGGAGTGTGTTCTGTTTTTATCGCAATCAAAAAAGATATCGCACGGTTGATTGAGGGCTTTAATTTTTGAGGAGTTTTATTTACACGGCATAACAAATAATATGAGGGGTGTAATGAAGGTACTAATACTAACTTTGTTTCCGGTTTGGGTTTCATGTACACCGCGAATGCAGTTTTCTTTGCTTTCCAGTAAGTACACCGTGCTTTTTATTGATGATTTGCTTTGGTGGCGTAATACATTTCTTTTATTGCCCTTACGATTTGCAGCGTCTACAGCAGTTTTAGAGGCGTCATTTTTTATAGACACGGATAACCGAATAAATGCCTTTATAGGCTTATGATAAATTGTAGGAATCACCATACTCAGCAATGGAAGGGGTACAAGCATTAAGGACGTACTCGAGTTTTTACCTACCAAGTGTTGTCATTGTCCTTTTGACTTCTCTACCCTGGTGCGTCGTAGACCTTCTTGTAAATCGTCCCAACCGTTGGCAGGACTACAAGGCATCTGCCACCTAGGTACATAGGTGGCAAGACTTCAAGCAACCAACCGAATAACCAAACAACTGAGTCGATATTGAATGTTTATACCCGTTTCATTGCTTAGTATTACCTTAAAACCAGTGGCGGCGGGTGTATAAAAGCTGACGGGCTGCAGCACTGACTAAATTTTACAAACCACGAACACCGTGGCGGAGACATACGAACGCCCGTTTGGTATACATCGAACTGGGCTACCGACATCGTAGCACGGTTTAGTTGTGCCTGGACGCGCGATGATCGTGTATCGTTTTAACCAACGCAAATTTAATATGAATTCAGTTGAGAAGCTTTTAAAAATCCCTTTTTACTAAGCTTTCGCCTAGTGTGGTGATTCTTACAATACATCCAGGCTCAAGAACAGGTAACTGTTTTTGGAGTTTCTTGATATTTCTAATGTTACGTTATGGTTAAGCCCTTCTTGGACTCATTGCATTCGTAGTCTAAGCCTCTAGCGGGACTAAACTTTCCGAGCAGACTGCATTACCGACCTCTATTGCGGCTGTCCGGTTGGTAGTGTGACGTGTGTCCGCTGGGTGGCGCATGTCTTGCACGCCTGCTAACGGTTGGGACGATTTGTAATTAAGTCTGCGACGCACCAGCGGTGAAGGTGGGTTTAGCATTGGGAAGGAAGCTGACGATGTTTGGTAGGCCGGAGCTCGAGTGCGTCTTTAATGCTTCTACACCTCCCATTACCTTTGGTTGTTGATATGGTGATTCCTACAATAGACTATGAGCCTGTAAGCGCATTTTATTTGGTTAATTGCTTTAGGAATTTTTTATGTTTTCTCAAGATATAGACATATATATTTTAACAGGTGGGGAACCAATCATTTCTAGAAATAACCACTTAGATCCAGGTTATGTATTCTGCCACGGTTTGCTGGATCGTGAAGGAATTTCAACAGAATATTGCAATTCAATGCTGCCCGAGGAAGAAAATATATATCGCTAATTATTTATTAGTATTATATAATCAACTAAGACATATTATTCGTTACTATTTGTATTTGAATGTACAACTGTAAATATTAGTTACTGAAAGTAGTAAATAAAAGAGAAAGTTCTTACAAATGGTGTACTAGTTAATTTAGAATCTCAATATGAAATATTTAGGTTTTCAAAACCGGCTATATGAAGAGACATCCTTTTGAATGCGTCAAGCAAGAATACGAAAATTCACGCGGCATTAAGCAAAATTTGCGAAATCTCAGATTCAATATAACTTGAAATGAACGCGTAGTTTAAAATGTTCGCCACATCTGTCCTGTATAATCTAGGGTACATATCGACTGAGAAGGATAAGCTAGCTGACGGAATAAGATTTGCAATTTTCGCTGATGCAGAAAGTTATAAAATCGTCCGTTTAGAATTCGCTTCAAATAAGCCGAATTCAAATATGTAAATTTATGGCGTTTAGGATAAATGTGAGCACAATTTTAAATTGTTAGATACATATGTACATATATTACGCTGTTCCTTTGTTTATTCTTCTTGATATTTCGAAAATAAAATAACTAAAGCATTCAATTGTTTGTTAGTGGAATACTGTATTTTGTGTTTTACTTTGGAAAAGAGAAGGAACCTCTCTTACATATACTTTCTTTAATTAAAATTAAATGAAATTATCCACCTTATACATTAGTGCCGTAGTGGTCTAGTGGGTTGGTTGCTAGACTACTAACTTGAAGGGCCCGGGTTCGATTCCCGGCCGGTGCCAATAACATCGATGGCGTTTTTACGGCCACGGCTCGACTCAGGCTGTAAAAATGAGTACCTGGAAGTCAAATTCCGGGGTAATAATAGGCGGTCGGCTCGTAGCGCTTGTCACGTTACAGCCCTAGTGTGCCGAAAAGGCTAATAACCATGGCAGACCACACCCTGCCTCCCCCTAAGAGCCAGGAGGCTTGTAAATGGGGACTATTATTATATTACATTACGATCTTCGCCCGCATAATTTCTTTAAACGTTAGTTTTGTCTGGAGCACACGCGAACTTTTGCGTACTTCCATTTTGATTTATAAGTCTTCATGTGTGTTATTGGTTGCATAGTAAATTGTCAACTGAAATGTCTATATCTCCCTCTCAGTCGGCAAGAAAGAATAAATTATATTTTAAATGTATGCCTTGGCATATAATGGAACTAATGAATGTTACTAGATAGAAGAATATTTTAGTTTTAAGTACAATCTAATCATCACAACACATTCTCACATATAACCCTACACAATACAAAAACGGGTTTGGAAGGTTTTACAAATTAATACCAAATTATTAGTTATGCACAAGGCGAACAAAGAAACACAAGGGTAGCTTCTAGAGGCGATGTTGGCACTGAAGAAGAAGAGGTGACAGGGCCAGGCGTCGATTTGTATTTCTATTGTACAAAGCAAAGTGTCATCCACATAAATACGAGTGTGCTCTTACCATGTAAAGTCGTATAACAACAAGATAATTGCGTTGCTAGACAATAGAAAACGATAAATAAAGTATCAAAAAACCTCAAATCACAATATGTGTCAGCTAGTCCAAGGGGAAGAAGGAATAGTCGATATTTGAAACAAAGGGGAGAGAAGTGAAGAAAGGCCGTAAGGGATGGGTGGAATGCATTATAAGGGTGGTTAAAGTATTCATAAAGCAGGGTTAGCGCAGTGGTAAGAGTACTAGGCTTCTGTGTAGAAGCCGACGGTTCGAATCTGTGACGCGGTGATCGATTTTAAAGTCGGTCGCAGCAAGGGAGTCGGTGGCCGGACCTTAAATCAACACTGCTGTCCTCTTACGGCGACGAGAGGCGCTAACAAGCTAAATACAATGACCTTATTTACTGTCGAATTATCATAGCGTCGATGCATCAGGAAGGAGCTTCTTCTTTCCTAAGGTACAGAAATGCGTTTACTTATTGCAGTACTATTTTCATTGTTCCATCTGATATTCCGCTATATTAAGTACAAACAGGACAAGTGTCATTTTAACTTTTATTTCATTGCTAAACTCATTAATTTATTAATGTCCAATTATCTTATGATGCGGACACATTTATATTTTGTTTTCGTATTTCATTTTAAATGCTTATTACTATTTTGATTTGTGATTAGTCAAATCAATTCAGTTCATTTAGCAACTACTCCTTGGAAGGAAATTTATAAACTAAGTAAGTACATATCCAGAAGAAGCGAAGTTCGCCTCGTTCACTCGGGTCAAAGCTAGTGTCTCTTCTTCTTTCTTTTCACAATTGCGATACGTATTGCGATATGTAGCTATACTTATTTAGCGTACGGTAACATGGACAACCACACAGTAAATTATTATGTTTGGGTTATTAAACTAGTTCAGCGGAGTATATGCAGCATGAAGGAGGCTGCTTGTTCTGGATATGCTGTCGGTGTGCAGTTCTTTGCAATATGGTGAATTTTTGGTGAGGTTCACTAAAGTTGCAGGAGGATCTCTGGAATATCTCGATCGGTGGAGTGACTCACAATACAGGACATGACAAGATCTTACTCTGTAGATACACAGTGGGTTAACTAATATTTTAACCTACGTATGCCACTTTTTTTTTACTCCAGGTACCGCTTAACACCAACCTTAAAGTTGATTCAACTCGTACTGTTTCGTTCACTATTAATTTGTCCTATAAGCTAGTATTCAACTTCACTTTAACGATGATTAGTTACTGGTTGGATGAAAAATCGTCACATTTGATTTTAGTTTTTAATAAAGAAAGTGTGTTTATTTAAAAGTATAGTTTTTGCAGTTGTTTTTGATTCATCTAGTGATAAGATTTCTCAACTTTTTTTTTTATCTCATTGTATTCAAAATGATTACATTAGTTAAGATATATTTGGTGCTTTTTTTATATATTATACAAAAAATGTGTATTTTTATTATATATTAGGTATTTTTACAAATATACTTCTATTTCATTTCTCCATCGCTGTAGCAGCTACTCATTTTTTTTTGGTTATGTTTTTGCTTCATTGATCTACAGAACTTCAACATTTTATGAATGCATGTATGCATGCATGCAGTCTAATAAAAAATGCAATATACCTCACTGTATCCGGGATTCATGGGCAGCGCTAGTGAATTTGGGCATTGCCGATATAACATATGTCTTTTACTCCCCTTTATTTCCAATAACATGGCATGTAGTTCCACCTGAACAGATCGTTTCGGTCGAAGTACCGAGTAGCCACCACCGCCACCTGCCCATAATACTGTCCATGCATTATTTATACATCGGTTAGCAATCGATTTCCTTTTACTAATGAAAAGCTAACCGCAACACACCCACGTTTTTTATAAATATATGTATAGGAAAGGCCAATAGACACGTACACCTTATTGGGCAAAAAACCAGTCACGTGACATTGTTAAATGGGGAAGCTTAACGATAACGTCAATAGGTTGAAACAGTAAATTTGTCCGTAGTGGTTTTTCTAGGTTACAACGTACTGTCGCTGGTAGGTTTTAGGAAGTGTTTTTAAGAACAAAGGTTAGAATTATTAAAATAAAAATATAGTGTATTTACGGAAACAAATGCAGTACGTCATTACCAATATATTATGCTAATTATCCACATATGTGAACTGTATTTTCGCTATCGAATTTGGGAGTTTTATTCTATACGAGTTACCTATCCTGTGCAGTACTGTCACTGATTCATTTTATGCTTCTTTCATTACTCTACCGTTTCTGACAAATCAATGTTTAGAGTAGACGTAACCAATACTTTGACAATATCCTTATGATGGCTGTTAATGACGTATCTTGTCTGTTATCGTAAATAAACTTTAGTGCTGGTCGATTCCATTTTATAATTACCATGATTTTGATTGTTACCAGTAATTTAAATCAATATCCAATTTCTCCTTCATTCAGTAATGCTCAGAAGAAGTGCTCTCAGGCATTAATTAACAACACCCACATCTCTTAACTATTTGAATCAACTATAAAACAGAAAGATAACGACAGGTGTAATGGTTCGTATGGAAATCAAAACACAATGAAGCCATGCCCCCAGGATGCATATTTTCCGAATTACTGACAATTCAAATAAACGCTACACATTTTAACGTTTACCTAGTATTGTTTTAAACTAATAGCATTTTGACATGGAGCTATTAGTGCGAGCATTAATCAAGGCTTCCTAATAGTCCTACTAGGTTTATTGTATTCCCCATTTGCTTATAATTGGTTAGTACTGCTGATTTAATTACGGATCCAATTATCAGGCATAACAATTTCGTTATTATTAATGTAAGTGGAATAATATGAACGCAAAATATAGTATATAGGTTACTTTAATTTAGTTAACGGTTAATGAAACGGTAGCAAATAACCTAAACCGTGACAACAACGATATGAAACATAATTTAAAATTATTCTTTTCTAGAAGAGACGGAATAGGTCCATAAATAACTAAAATATGGGTTGAATTGAAACGAAATTTCCGGGATGTGCGAAAAATAACACAAATTTCTAAATAAATGGCATTCCCTCGAGTTGCCTCGAAGTTGGACTACTCTGAAGTTACACTTGAAGTTGAATTGCTGTTTAGACTTGAAAAGGGAACAAAATACAGACAAAAATCAGTTTTACTGAGATAATATTTTGTGAAGTAAATCATAATACTACAGTAAATCTTGAAATAATGAAGATGTTAAACAATACAATCCTTCTTCCTATTTATATATAGTGTTAGCCAGTTTTACAACGTGATCTCTGAAGTTATTCCAAAACAATGAAGTTTGTTTCTTTTAGTTGTTATTACGTATGATATTCCGTAATAATGAATAGACACACTTAATCTTCCTAAGGTCGTAGAGACTTTATTTACCTTTTTATTATGAAAAACATACGTTTCCTTTTCTCTGTTAACTTCTTCATCGCTTAGAGAGCGGATTTTCTCGTGATATATTAAACACATTCATTAGAGCCGTAATGACGAAACAACTTCCTCGGGGGAGTATCGTAGTGAATAAGTGGGTTGCGATTATAGTTAATAGCACTTTTATTGGAGCATATAAATCGCTTTACTTCTTCGAGTAACTGCTTATTAGATAATGCACGTTCATACAGTTGCTGTAAATTGAAGGATGTTTAATGCATAAGGGCCTAATGCAGAATGTGATACATGAGATCAATATATTATCAAATCAGTTTTAGATTAATGCCATTCTCACCTAGTAGGACTGATGAGGCTTGATATGTCGAAACGCGGCGTGGTAATGCAATAGTGGTGATTGCAAAAATTTATTTTTCATATATTATTTACTTTGAATTTACATTCAAGTTAACAGGTCGAGAGCGTACATGCATTGAAGGTCCTAATCAAGACTGAAATGTAGAAGTTTTTCCTTAAAAAGGCAACAAACTCACGAATAATGAATAAGTTTCCGTCAGAACTTTCATGGATTATGTTAACTAGGTACCTTTATGCTGTATTATCCAATATTTGTTGGGATGGTTTTCTTTCCATTGGAATAATTCCTATATGATTAGATACGAATACTATTATAGATCGCTATCGATTCTCGTTATCCCTTGCGGCATTTATGTGTCAGCTGCAGGTGTGCTTGGTTGAGGTTTCTTTGAAGTGTCGGATGTTACAATATGACGACAGACGATTTTGTGATATTAAAAATGCGGGAATAAACGAGATGGTATATCACTGCAACATGTAAGGGGGAAGTTTCTTCATTTTATCGTTCAGATCGTACACTATCGGAATTATCATTTTCATGTTACACATACATATATGTATATATATACACTGTGTCCGCCTGGTAACTAAACGCTAGAGGTTTCAATTATACCCAACCACAGCTTTAGAGAATTTAGAATCGCGGGTGCTCTGTCCCTCACCAAAGTTGAGATCTGGTGCTAGGCTAGTCACTGAATGTTTGATGTATGTAGGTCACTGCTTGTGGCTGATATATCGAATACAATTGCGAAGTATACAAAAGAGGAAGAAATTGAACCGCTAAATTAGTATCATTCGGGGAGTAGTTTCCAACATGTTTGTGACTTATTTGCTGTTAAATATCCAGACAGACCTATTCCGACTAAGTCCACTATCTTTAATTCAAGGAAAAAAATCAATGAGACCGGTTCGATCGCAAATTAAAAAAAAATCTTTTCGCTCGCGTAAAATTTCTTTTGAAGTATCTACATTACCATGTGCGTCTATCTTATGTATATCATGTGCGTCTGTTGATAGTATTTTCAACAACAACGGTTATAAAAGTTTCAAAATATCCAAACATCGGAAATTATCGCCGGATAACACGTTTAGAAGAATGCAATTTTGCGAATTTAGGGATGGCCATTTTCTTACGGTGGAATCATTTTTTCCTCTAACTCGCAGTCGCAATACATCGGTTGTACGATACTGGTCAAATCAAAATGAACTTGGTAATATACCTTTCTGTAGTCAGTATCGACAAAAGCTAAATGTATGGGCTGGACTATTAGTTAGTCAAATAATAAGACGCTTTTTTTATTGACGTCATCTTAAACTCTCAAAAGTACTTACAGCTATTGCAAAATAATGTTCTTCCAACCATCAAGGCATTCCCTGACATTGATCTACAGAGAATATACTTCCAACAGGATGGATATCCAGGCCATAAAGCTTTGCTTGTAAGGAGTTATCTTAAAGAATAGTTTTCTAATCGATGGATTCTGATATTATTTCTTTGTCAGGTCGTTCTCCAGATATCTTTCCCTTACATTTTCTTTCATTGGGGCCACTTGAAGCAGAAAATTTAATGTCATGGAAATGCACCTCCTTTACAACTTTGCAAGATAAAATAGTTAATATTTAAAAATATAACACCTGCAATGTGGGACAATGTTAGGCTTCAGTATATGAAAATTAATAATTTTTGTTTTTTGTTCATTTAAAATCAGTCTATTTTTACTACACCAACCCCTCACTCCTTCAACTATTCTTTCAATTTTGTAATTAATGTCATCTAATGTTGTGGCCTTTACAATTACAGAAATATCGCCAGCAAATAAAATAGGGAGCCTGCAAGTTATTCTTTCCGGCAGATGATTGATGTGTAATAAGAATAGCAATGGACCTAAAACTGAGCCTTGCGGAACACCCACATCAATGTAAAATTCAGGTGACTGTTCATTTTGCAATGTAACCACTAGGTTTCTGCATTCTAAAAACGACAATAACCAATCTAATGGAAGCCCTCTAAACCCCAAGCATATAGTTTCATCGCTAATACATTACTATCTACACAATCGAAGAAATCAAAGAAGATGCCAGCTATATAATTATTTGAATCTAAAGCAGTGTAAATGCATTCCAAACTATGAAAGAGCGCAGTTTTAGTTGACTTTTGTTTTACGAATCCATGCTGGCTCGGGTGCAATATTCTGTGTTTATCAAGAAAGTCGGCTATCTGATTAGAGACAATTTTCTCAATGACTTTTGAAAAAGAGCTTAGTATAGAAACAGGTCTATAATTTTTAATATTAGAGGAATCATCTCGTTTGTACACGGGTATAACCGAAGCAGTTTTTAGTTCTGATGGAAATTTTCCTGCTTCAAAAGATTTGTTAATTACATGAGATAAAACACCTGAAATATCCAAGCTTATTATTTTTAATAAGTAGTTGCTAATTTCATCAAAACTAGAAGACTTTTTGTTCTTTAGATTACTTATATAACTAACTAGCTCATGGAAACAAGTTTTTTGTTAACTTAACCCTATTTCTGATTACTTCAACCAGATATTCAACACAAGCGATTTTATTAATTGTACTTTGGTATAATAGTACCGTTATGAGTGGGTATCGATCCTGCCGAAACCATATCTCATTCATTATTATGCCCAATAAATTCTATGATACTATTTTGTATACTCTTGATACAGTCTACAGAAATATGTATTATTTATTTAATAAAACTTCCATGGATTGTAGGGTTTTCAAAAGGCATCTCCTACTTTTGATACATAAGCATAGTTATTACAATAATTAATGTAAAGTTCTGTACTTCTTTAAATTTTTATTTATTAAAATTTTTCGATTCTACCTGATATCTTAAAAATATAAACGGATGTGGTAATAGATCATATCGTATACGTATATATCTATCAGTAATCCATCTACAAACTTACTTAGATATAACTGATCAAACAAATGTAAACTCGTAAATATTACCTTGTTTACGGCTCCCTCATAATCAAATTACTTACCAGATTACAACGGAATCACAAACATATTGCAGTTTACCTCAAAGATGCTGTTTGTTTATAAAGTTTGTAGGGTTCTCAATTTACCAAATTACAAGATACTCATGTACCTACTTATCGTGGTATAAACACCGATATTATTACTTAATAAATTTTGTTTGTATGAAGAAAACGGGAAATTAACCGGGTCTTCTTCAATATGGTATGGCAATTTCTATTATATACTTTCTTGGTACCGAAAAGCGGTGCTTTTTCATATCCTGTCGGTTATGATATTATCACGCACCAGCCCTTTTTGCTCTGTTGCTTTCCAATACAGAACGTTTTGTAATATTACGTCGAAACCCAAATGTTCTTCGGGAACAATTAATATTGGTAAA
This sequence comes from Osmoderma eremita, assembly GCA_031763485.1. Lineage (NCBI taxonomy): Eukaryota > Metazoa > Arthropoda > Insecta > Coleoptera > Scarabaeidae > Osmoderma > Osmoderma eremita. Next base: position 51,594 of record JARFOC010037202.1, read on the forward strand.
CGACGAACTGGAATTTTCTTATCTCCCTTAGGTCTTTATCTTCGTGGTAGTTGAGAGGAATTCAGGGCAAATTATTGTATATTGTGTCGATAATATTGTATGTGGCACTTTAGTGTATTATAGTTCATTTAAAAGTTTTTGTGGTTTAATAATAAAGTACCTAGGTAATTATAATTTTGTCTGCAACAAAAGTTTTAGAATTTTACTTCGTATTTATGAGTGACGTTATTGAAAATGCTTTAGTATAGTGGCAAAATGAATTTAAAATTAATTTAAAAAACGAGTTATTGGAAAATAACTCGTAGTCTTTTTATAGTCTTCACATCAATACTATTATCATTATATCTGTAAAACGAGATTTGAGATAATCTAAAAAAAACTGCAGTCGCGCTCGAGTATTATATGAAGTGACTTAAATACATTTTCAAATATTAATTACTTATATGGTAATAAGATTCTATAAGCATCATACGTTCCGTTTAGGTGTTTGCTAATAAATTCCTTTTTAAACAATACTTAACGGTTTATACAATGTTGAAATGTGTTGTAAGTCATTACGCTAAGGTTGATTCCAACGGAAAAATGGAAACAAATAACAAATTAATCAATTTAGCAGTAACCGATTAGGACTCATCTACATTTCATAAATATTCAGTTGTTGTTGTTTTACTAAATTATCTTAGAATTAATTTGCAATGTCACTACATGTGCATTGAGAAATTTATAACTATGTATGGTAAATGCACAAAAGGACTACAGCATTCCGTCACAGAATAAACCAGAGCAAGAACCGACGTTCGCAGGACGTTGTATCTGCAAAAGTAGGTTAACATTAAGCGTAGGTATCAGCTTTTATCAGAAAGTTGTAGAATTTTAATAATGGGTCGGTTGCTGTATATTCTCCATGTTTAGAAGGATCACTTTATATATTAAAGTAAATAACTTTTGCAGAAAAAAAAATTATGAAAGTTGGGATTTTACAAAACACGAGTAAATGAACAAGTGAAGATATTGTTAATACGGCATAATTTGATAGCAACGTTCTCTTATAATAGCACTACAGGCCTAGAAGGTCCTTGTCTTGATTGGTAATTCCTCTCCATAAACCTCTTTTGGCGGTTTTCTCTTTCCATTCGATAATTCCCATTCTACATAGATTTTCTTCCACCTCAACTCTCTATCTTGACCTTGGCCTTCCTCTTCTACAGTAGCCATGAATACTTTCTTCAGAATCTGGCCCTTCTGCATCCTATACATATGCCCCAACCATCTCAATCTATAGGATTTCGCAACCCCTATTATGTCAGGCTCTCTGTACAACTCTCTCAGCTCTTCGTTGGTTCGCCTTTCCCATCGGTCCCCCGATGTTCCTCCAAACACCTTCCTTAATACTGTCCTCTCCCAACATCTTCTCTCCTATTGTTCCTTAACAGGAAAAGAAAATACCATTCACTGCGGCATTCATTCCATAATATTATAGAATAATACAGCTAGTAGTTTGCACATAGATTTAAATACATCACAGTATCAAAATGGTCTGCCTTCTGTCTGATTTCGCAAATTTAAAAGTTATGCTGTATATATATTACATACAACTATTCTTATGTTTCGAACAACCGTAGGTAAGACACTAACATATAAGTATAATCTTATACCCAGGGCAAAAACGTTTGCTAGCATCTGAAATTATCAAATAAATAATTAATTCATAAAACTAAATTTCTTACTTAGATCAATATACAACATTTCCCAAGAGAATTCTAAATTCGTCTTACGTCTCATCACGTTTCATAAAAATAGTGGTGGAACGTCCATCTGCAAATGGAACTTAAACTTTCGGTATAAGATATCGTACGTTACGTAAAAAACACACTAAATACACGTCACGTAGGTCAGCTGAGAGCTTGTGGCGGCAGTCCGCAAATGGATACCGTAAAGTAGCCGGCTTCAAAAACGAAACGTGAGTAATAAAACGAATTAAGGCCAACATGACTCTCGGGGCTAGAGTTACAGAAAAACGTTCCGAAAACCGTCCTTCATCTATAAAATGAAGCCGCCAGTGATGAGGGAAGATAAGTTTCCATCGAGATGTTGCTGTTTTCATAATTTTCAAGCCGGTCACGAATGATAGATAAGAAGGGGGACTTTATCTTATCTATTCTGCCTTGATAAAATGATAATAGATTTATTGTCTGAAGGGGAAATGCCGGGAAATTAAATCGATACCTGAGATATTGCACTATCGAGTTACGGATATCAAATTTACGGGTTGCTGTGTCATGATGTAACGTAATATTTTGCGATGTTACAAAGACGAAAATATATGTCTCTGCTAATAATAATCCCCAAATGGATTTGCTAAGTGTAATTCCTTGCTTGTCTAATCTAAAAGACAAGTATTACGGCTAGGACTACCCATAAATAATATCCACTACAGTAAATTGGACCTGTGTAATAATCTCACATAAGTTGAATTACTATAAATTAAGCTTTTCAAATATGTTAATCAATAAAATCTTATTTTTAGGGCAAGTACGATTTCGTTTCCTTTTATTCATAAGTGAAAGAAACATTTTTATTTATATACGCGTATTGCCAAGCTCACGCTTCATATCACTTGGGATTATTCTGGTGCTTTTGCTATTAGAGATAGAAAGAGAAGGCGTTGTGTTTTATTCGTGTGGTTTTCTATAACTAAATACTAAACCAATTCTTCTCGAGCTGGTTATGGATCTTAACACAAATGCGTTCTTTTAGCGATAAAGCGTTTCAAGGGGTAAACCTCATAGTATTTTTTTCTGGCAATGCATGGATGAATGGAAAATTTACAAAACCAACCTACAGATCGAAGACTTGGCACTAATCAACGAGAACCACTTACTTTCACTGTGTTAGCCGTATGAGAGAGGTACTTAGTTGATGAAATTCCAAGAGTAGCTTTCGCACTAACTTTTAAATGCACATTGAAGAGGGTCTTTCCAAGGATTTGTGCACATCCTCTAGAAGACAATATGTAGTACACTACTGTAATTTTTCAATCCATTTACCTTGTGTAGATATATATTTCGTACGACGTTATCCACATATGTAAGTGAAGAGTAGCAACATTTAGAATTCATGTCTAGTTCCTCGAGGTATCGAACCTCATCTGCTTTCACTACGTAAAGTTCTTGTATTGATCTCGGGTATCTTCTGCCGGAAAAGTGTATGGCAATGTGGTGGGCATTTGAGAGGGATCTCCGCAGTCGTAGCCCGGGTTTTCAGAAAGTCACTACTTGTATTTTCAGAACTGGGACCTGCTATGGGTAGTTTTTATTCGATTCAGTACTGTCCATTCTTTTCTGGGGAGGCTAAACCCCGGAGGACGTTCTGTTGGATCCACTATTAGGTGCAGATTGTCTGTGTTTGGCGCTGCCTATCCCTCCTTTCAGGCATCAATCATGTGAAATGTTCATTGATGAGTTGCTGACGAAGGCTCCAGGGGTTTGTTTGTGACATCAATCTGACAATAGTGTGGGAACAGTTCTTATGGATAGGAGGTTGGTTATTAAACAGCATTTATGCCATTCCTTCTTGAGCTCCATTTTGCGTCGTAAAGTGGGAGGCGGCTAGTAGCTGTAACCGCTGTAGAGGAATGGATTTTATGGTACCGGATATAATTCTTATGATTTTATTAAGTTGATTGTCGATGGCACTGATGTGAACGCTGTTTAGTCATATGGGACTACAGCATTCCGTCACAGGATAAACCAGAGCAAGAACCGACGTTCGCAGGACTGTTGTATCTGCAACCCAATTACTTCCAGATATTTTGCGCAGCATGTTGATTTTGGTCTTCAGCTTACCTATTTGCGAAAAATTTTGAATATAAGTGATCTATTAATTATTACGAGTAAATATTTTGGTTTGGAAATATATGAAACAAGTTGCTCTCTAAATCGTACTTTTGTTGTGTAGTTTGCTTGTTTATAGCAGAAGTGAAAACAAGCTGATTCTGTTTTCTGTATGTTGGGCTTTCGCAGCCATACTCTAAAGAGTTTATTAATTTTTCCAGATCACTGGAAAAAGATTAATGTAAGGTCATCCTTGGATGTCTTGAAAGAGTTTTCTCGCAGATTTTTATTCACGGGTTTTAACACCCAAAACAGGTGATAGAACAAGGACGCCACAAGCCGAAAGGTACAATAAATCCCGCCCCAATGATATCCACCCTTCTCGGGGCCGCTCCGACCAGCTCAGTGAAGACGGCGGTGTTAGAGGGGTTGGCGCCACCTCCGTGAGAAAACGTTCTTTTCCCCGAGATCCAACGTACGGAGGAACGCGAGTGAATATCCTCCGATTGAATAATTCTTACTAGGTCAAATAAACAAGTCAACTTTGGTGTATAAATAGAACTGTATTCATATGAATATATATAAAAAAACAAGTAAAACAAAGAAAAGGTTGCGATATTAATTTAGGTTAATGTTGACACTGGTTCTGCCGGAGTGAAGCTCCTTAAAACCATATAATAGATAGATGGGTGATCACTCAACTGTACACTCATATACAAAATGGCCGAAGGCCGTTAAATTATCAAATTAAAATTTATACCAACACAAAAAAATATATATTTAAAGGTACAGGGCTTCCGACGAATGCCAATTGTTTAAGGAAAAGGGTAACTCCGACCTATTCGGCGACTCCGTGCGTCCGATCTGGCTAACCGGCCTCCGATGGAAGGTTATCGGCCACTCCAAATCCAGCAATCCGCGTCCCACTGGCTGGCTGGTGTGGAATTCCTTTTGGAAGTCCCGAGGGTGGTTGATATACCCCAATAATACACAAATTTCCCAAACTTAAGGGTTGTCCCCTTAATATATGCTCAGGTACTAAAATAACCCCCAAATAAAAAATAGGGTACAGGAAAAAAGCCCTTGGTGTTCAGGACTTCCGCTTAATTGTTCCACGTAGTGTCAATTATTCCACGAATATATCGTGAACGTTCCCCAATCGAACGTAAATTTGTCAATGGATTTATATCCCTGTA
>JARFOC010037226.1:0-25661 GCA_031763485.1 Osmoderma eremita
AATTTTGGAGCAGTTCTCCTGGTTTGGTACATGCGAAGGAGTGTATCTCACCCAATCATGTCAAAACCGGAGAATTATTAAAACTTGATCGTAAAAGGGTCAAAGCAATCACTTCTGCGTTTACAGGTCACTGCAAACTCAGGAAACACCTACACAGAATCGGATTGTCGGAAGAAACCGAATGCCGGCAGTGCATGGAGGATAAAGAATCATTAGAGCACGTTATGTGCCACTGTCCGGCGGCCACCCGCATCAGATTCACCATTTTTGGGAGGGACATTACCACTCTAGCTGACGTGAAAAACTGCTCATACAACAAGATTCTTAGCTACCTCAAGGGCCTGGACTTGTTGGATGAACTCTAGGATGCCATCCGCTCCACAATAGGACCGAGGTGGAAGGAGTTATCTATAACCCGGCGGATACCATCATTTTCCCAAATTCCAATCTTAATAAAGCAGTTTCATCAAAAAAACCGAATAATTTTTTCGTAATTTTGGTAGTGGTAAAAGATGGATTAAACAGAATTGTTTTCATTTTCATTTATGAATTTGTCGTATGCTTTCAGTGCTTTTAATCCGAACTTGTACGAGATTACAGGCGCAATACAGCCAGATGAGCCAGATATAAGAGATATGACATCTTACACAAGGACAGGCCGTAAAGAATCGGCTTTCAACATTTATGCAACGACCGGTGGAATCGTACCATTATTTACGACTCTCTAATTAACATGAATATTCATTGTGCGCCCTTGTAAAGAAATATGATCCTAATTAAATTGTCAACGGTTTTTAACTGTCACATATCTTATCTAAATTCTATTTACGACGGGTAGTTGGACTATGCCGGCGCACGGAATAAAATACAACTTCTGGATTTATACTTATAATCGCTAGCTTATTTAAATATGTGGAATTTAAGTAACTGGAAAATTTATTGATTAATTCTTTATATCCTACTATTGCAACTGATTTTATCTACGCAATCATGTTTATTCAATTTTGCAGAAACCCTCTAAACAGCAAACGTACCAGGAAACACACATGCAGGAACTGAATGAAATATACGGTAGATATCTACTATACGTTTCAGGGTTGGCAACATGCCCGCCGCAAAAACGTATCTCTTAAGAATACGTGTAGAGTTTGTATATATTTATGCGACGTGTAGTGTTTTTTAAGGTTTATTAAGTGTGAGTAACATGCCGTAGTTCCTAAGATGAGTCCACATAATAGCTTTCAATTAAATAGTACCTGAATTATATTTGAATTAATTGCTTTACTTTTTATATTGAAACTAAAAATAACCAAGGGAAACCAAAACACTATTTAGTAAAAGTTATATAACAGAAATATATGTAATATATATATAATAAAGAGTGGCGCAGGTATGTTCTCTTTCAATATTTAATTTGAAGGATCTTTTTTTATCGTTGAACCGAGATTTGACCAGTTTCTGCAAACCCTTAATGAAATTTTCAATAGTAACATCATTGGGGTCTGCTGGTTTGCTCTCTACCTTCCCACAGGGAGTACCATAATTTGGTCAAGAAAGGAATAAATTATTAGTTAACCTAAAAAATATAATCATTACTTAGCTATATAACAATACAAGAATTGGCAACCAACACTACAAAACCAACAGTTTGCTACAATCGAAGAGATGTTTAGTTTCATGCTTTATTATACTTGATTTATTATTTAATAAACACTGCTCATTAATATTACCAAATAGCAATTGGTCGTGAATTGTTTCATTTGCTTAAACTGCCTAACCATTCAGAACAGATACTTGAAGCTTACAGCTTTGAGAGTATGAATAACAAAAATATTTTATTTACTATGTAGTACTAAGCGGCAAGAGATTGCATCTTCTTCTGTAGGAATCATTTCTTCTTAATTGTAAGACACATTAATACACTAAATTGTACTGTGAGACCTCCCTGAAAATTTACAAATTGTACCATGAATTTTCAAAACAGAAATTTGACTTCTATAGTTAATTATCTATTTTTCTCTCTGTGTGTGTCTTAACGTTCGTTCCCTCCACATGCATCATACATTCATTACATCCAAACCTACGCATAAATGTGCATAGATATCATTGTTTCGGTTTAACGGCGTGATCATTCCTCGCAGAGGAGGTCTCTGTGTAGAATGCGCGAGTCATCGTCTTCTGCGACGTTACGTCCTCTTTCTAAAATATCGACAGAGAAGATCCGCCCGTACAGATATCACCCTACGTGTCTATCAAGGCTTTGATCCGTTATTTCATTTAGGTATACGAATTTATGGGTTGCCGATCAAAACTAGTCAATACACATTCATTGTTATTTTCAATAAATCTTTATGTGCCATACTTTCCTTTTCTGTTCTGCAGCACGTCTACTAAACAGGTACGAGTAGATACCATATTCTGTATTCCTACCTAGCTGATTGGCACCCAATGAAATCTTTGAAAGAGAATCATGATGCCGTAACTGTTTTTTATCATTCTGTAGATCAATAAAATAATACATGCTTAAAATATGTGCTACAATTCAAATGAAAATTAATAATTAAAAAAAATCTATTTACACCACGCTTTCCACACATCTAATGTAAGTGCACCACCACTCATTATACTGATCCTCTTCAATCATGTTTGTTGGTGGCGTAACCTAGAAGAGAATTATAGAGGAGAAGTTTATGGCCTATCTGCTACAACGAAATGCAGGACATGGTATCTGTATCGGTCGAATTTGACGATATATTACTATTGTAAAAGAAAAAGCACTTAAGTTTCATCATATATTCGTCCATACACATACTAAATGTACACACGTACAATATATTTGACTAGTCATCCAAGTAAAATACAATCTTGTATAACGCCATGAATGTTGGCATTCCTATTTCAACATTTCATACATATGAAAGTGTTTAGGTATGGGAAAAAGTCCGCAGAGAATACGGGATGTAGGTTATAATCAAAATGCAAACTCCGTTGACATAATTACGAACAAAATTCTAAGTTATCGTAGGTCATTAGTTACGTTACATACCGTAGAAACCTACATATGTATTATGTACCTATATATCTCTAATTAGTTTTTGCATGAGTACAAGGTAGATGCATAAGATTACATAATTCCTGACCGTTCAGATACTTCTAACATTAGTTCTTCATTGTGAGCACAATTAAAATGGAAAGAAAGAAATTGTTATATCGTTACGCAACTATTAATTAACACCAGTATGCGCAATAATTTATTTGGTATTGATTAAAATGAGATGTTTTGTAGAGAACAACAATAATATAAAAAACTTTTTTCCTGTGTTGTGTCAAAAAGTGTTAAAAAGTGTCTATAAGCACACATTGTAATACCCGTTCAGTGCGGGTTTGAACTCGATCAAGTCATTTGGTTGTCCGTTGTCGTTTTTTCCGTGAACCCGGTTTTGGTAGTGCGTTCTACAAATGAAAGACATTAATTTCGAGCAACGGTGTGCTATCAGCTTTTGCTCCCGAGTTGGGCAAAGTGCAACAGAAACTTTTGCAAAACTTCAGCAGGCCTACGGAGACGGAGTTTTGTCAAAAGCCCAGGTTTTAGGTGGTTTAAGGCATTTTCAAAAGAATGGGAGATGAGCCACTTAGCGAAAGGCCTTCAACTGCAAGAAGCGATGGCAATGTCGACAAAATCCGCGATATTGTGCGTTCAGATCGTGGGTTCACGGTCAGAATGATTGGGAAACAGTTGAATTTGTCTCACACCACCATTCATCAAGTTTTAACCAATAAATTGGGAATGAGAAAGATCTGCTCGAAAATGGTTCCAAAAAACATTTCGCAGGAACAAAAGGATATCAGGAGAGAAAGGTGCCTTGACTTTTTGGAATCGATTTAAAATAATGGAAATTGTTTGCAACGTGTCATTACTGGTGATGAGAGTTGGGTGTTCGAGTATGGCCCGGAAACAAAACACCAGAGCATGGAATGGCACACTTCAGGCTCTCCAACGCCCAAGAAAGCAAGAACGAGCAAATCAAATATTAAAAAATATCAGTCTCATTACTTAATTTACACACCTCGTAAATAGTAACAATAAATAAAATTATTTTCTATTTCGCTGATTCTTAAATTTAAAAAAATATATGGTTTTTTATATTTTACTGTTTTCCACAAATGTCCTTCGAAGAGATGTGCCAGATAACAATTATAAGTGCTTCAAGCTCCGTATATGCTGCATTGACCAGAAATTACGTTTTTTATAGCTCCCTTTTCGTATGTAATGTCACATACTTTGACATGTGCATTTTAACTGTCATAAACCTAAATAATGGAACCGGAAGTAATAATGTACAGCTGATTCGACGATTTGGCAACCATGTATCGAATTCCTATAAGCTGTGTACTGCAGTCGGAGGTTGAGGCAGCCTATAGTATGGTGATTCCAACAATAAACCATGCGCCTGTAATGGTGTGTTTTTGGGTGAATTGTTTTTGGCACTTTTGATATTTCTAATGTGTAATGTGTTAATAAAGCGGTAAATGAAAAATGTAACCATTCTTTTATTTTTCCTGTATAGTACAATTAATTGTATGAATACATAGTACAAAAAATAGAAAAGACTATTGCAAGAAAAAATCATGATTTTTTTAAATAAAAATCACTTTGAGTTTAAACATGATTTATCTTCTGTTTCGGTTATACGGTTATACAGTTGACGATGGGAATCCACGTATTCCCGAAACACTGGTCCGAATTAATTAATATTTTGTGAGTGTGTTTATGAATTTAAGTTATGATTTTACTCAAATGAAATAAACCATCTCACCTGCCTTCGGTACATGCATTGCATTCACAATCTGTCATGGTTCAATCTAGGCATTTTGGTCACTACATCATCACTCTCAGCAATCTATCTATTGCTTTACATATTTCATTCCATACAGTAATTTCGTACGTAGAACAACAGGTTGATATTAACAATGCCTTGAGGTTTTCAACAAAACGGAAAAAACGTTATGTTAGGAGGAAATATTAAATAGTTCCGGTCAGATTTTATTATAGCCGAATTTAGTTGATCATCAGCTAGAAGTTATTTAAAAACACCCATTCAATATACATATATTAAAGATATTATGCCGAATTATTTTTGCACATGAATTCTAAGATTATGAATCACCTGTCCAATAATTTTCAATCTATCCTCTTGGCAGAAAATATCACTAAATATTCAATCTTGCTTGAAATACGTCCATACGTATAAGGATGACTGGGCACATTATACGTCCAGCGTCTACATTAAAAACCTCTCGAAACCAAGCACTCAGTCTCAATAACACAAACATTACTTTCAACAAGCATTCCCTTATGAACTAGTCACTTTTACGCCGCCAGAGACTCATTGAAGAAGATGCACTACGCGGACGCCGTAATGAAAACAATCCATTGTTGCATAAGTTCCCGCCGTCACTTGTTCCCTTTTGGCGATGAATTTCATCACGCGTTGTCGTTGTCTTATACCCCGTTTGAGGAATATCATTGTTTTGAGAAAGTGACGCGAGCATTACCGTTTGTGCCTTCAAAAGATTTATTGATTTAAAAATAATAAATGAAGAAAAAAAAGAGACGAAAGGAGATGGAAAAGTTACACAACATAAAGGCTCGTATTATCTTGGGAACGCTGGGAACCACACTCGAGTTTGGATAAGAATAATACGCAAGATGAGCTGGTCAGATGTCACTGCTGTCTCTGACGGATGACAAATGAAAGCCAGAAGTGCGAGTCACTGCGCTACAATATGCTTATGGCCATTGTCGTTGCGTGTGTGGTAGATTCTTCGATGTCTGCTCGTCCGTACCACGAACTCAGTGATGTATAGTGTAGACAAAGGGCAAGGTGATTTTTAACCAGATTTTTTTATAGTATATTTCGACTGCTGCAAGTGAATGTAAACATTTATCCTCCTATGATGTGATCAATTCTTTAATCTTCCAAAAAGAGCGGGCTGACATGCATTTTAAGCTGTCTACAATGAAAATCCATCAGCAAAATGCCCGTGTGTAACGACTTAAAGAATGTTATAACAGGATAGGAAATAGAATTTCTTTATTGAAATGATAAAAAGACACATATGTGGGGTGTTATTTTTAAAATATCCAAATACACACCAGATTCTCAGATTGTAGAGACACAGTTTTAAAAATGCAGCTAACTAATTCTTGCAGCAATTATCTCAATTCGTTTCATTCCCAAAACGGTTTAGATTTTATGCTGCTGGATTAAATACATTTAATAAATTAAATAATTTAAAATCAAGGAGTTCATTGCTTGTCCCAGTTCTTCGATCTTTTTATACACATTTTATACACTTACCAAAATTTATCAGCAAAATAATTTAAATGGAATATATTTTCTTAAACTACTTATAATTCCACTTTACGCGTGTAACGGTATTCAAAACTCGTACACGTATATGCCCATTATGGTATTTAAAAACACAAATTTTTGTAAGAATATCAGTAATTGACTAATATAGACTTCCTTTTACACATTATACTGTAACAATATTCTTTATTTTCAGAAGTTTTGGTGCTAAATGTTCGGTATGTTCGAGAGGCATATCGTCCAGCGATTGGGTGAGGAAAGCTCGCGACCACGTTTATCATCTGGCGTGCTTTGCGTGTGCAGCGTGTCACAGGCAGTTATCAACCGGTGAAGAGTTTGCCTTGCATGAAGACCGGGTACTATGCAAAGCCCATTATTTGGAAACTTTAGACGGAGGGACGACATCTTCAGATGGTAATTATTATAGAACAAATCACTGCAAGCATGCTGTTTACTTGCAGCAATTAATGAATAACTTCTGGCTTTCTTTGTCTTAACAGACGGATGTGACGCAGAAGGTTACCACAAAAATAAGGCGAAGCGAGTAAGAACCACCTTTACAGAGGAACAATTGCAGGTTCTGCAGGCAAATTTTCAGTTAGATTCCAATCCTGACGGTCAAGATTTGGAAAGGATCGCTCAAATAACCGGTCTTAGCAAAAGAGTGACGCAAGTATGGTTTCAAAATTCGAGGGCGCGACAGAAGAAACACATGCACACGGGAAAAATAAAAACACAAAGTAGGTAACATGTATACGAGTAATTATATTATAATTAGGACGCGTTACAAAGTAACCAAAGTATACTTAATACTTAAAATTCAATGCCAATGGTTTTTTTTTATTATTTTCGAATTAATTTTCTTTTTGCGATGGATGCCTTCTATATTTCGGAAATAGGCGTTCCAGGTGCTGCCACCTGACAACTGACACCTGTATCGTAAATTTCGGCCTTTTTGACAGTATACTTACTCAGAACATTTTGGCGTACAAGTCATATTTGTGTTAGTTACAGTGGCTTCAGAAATTATACAGTAAGGGTAGATGGGCCACTTAGCGTTAAAATTGTGTGCCTATCTCTTTGGTGATCTGCGAACCCAACTAAACAGATTACCGCGCCAAATCTCATATATTTCAAACTCGAAAGGATGCACAATGCCAACCAAAATTCTATTCATTTTTCTGTACAAGCTTTTTTTCGCATATAAAAGGCATCCCTCGTAATAAACGAATATTTCAAAGTATAATGCATTTCCTCAATAGCTAGATTATTCTAATTATATGATTTCAGTTTTTGATTTTATTTTCAGTGCACAATGGAAGAGATGATACCAATGGCTTCAGTCGGCATATAAACCTGCATCTTACGTACTCGTTTCAGCAACAAAATAATAACAAAGGTTCCCCGATTTTTACACCCACTGGTAAGTGTAGTTAATCAAATAACGATAAATTTAATCATAATACTATACTATACTATAAAGAATATTAAATGATTTTTTAAATTAGTTTTCAATTATTATTCTTTCTTATTTCTGATCGAGAATACATCGAGAATTACAGAGTGAAAAGGGCTGCCAACTGCCAATTAATTACTCCTCGTGACATTTTGATGTTTATTCATATTAATAATATATCGTTATGAGATACATGGTCCGTTGAAAAAGAGATGGGTTACCCCGCTAGACAACCAGAAATATGTCATTTTCACCATGAATTGGGTTGGAGGGCATTAGGCGTTCGTTTTGACGAGTTTGTTGATAATTGCGCTTCTGTGGTAACAACGCACTGAGCCTTTCGTATCTGTTTCGCGCTTCATCGGCATGATTCTGTTCCTGATAAGGAAACGTTTCGTGTTTTGGGTGAAAAAATCTTAGACGAACAGATTCTGCTTTGAAAAGACAATCTCTTGGCCTATATTTTGTACCATAGGTGATTTTGGTATCTGGAATTCCTACTTTTTTTAAAGAAGATAGCATTACAGTAACGTTGACTTCTGACCGATATCGCAACATGCTTGAGATCTTGCTCCGGTCAGGATTTGACGCCGTGCGACTTCAAAACATGGGGACATTTTCAAGTCAAGGGTAATCAACATTGTCTCCGAACTCCGTACGCCTTAAAGAACTTAATAGCCAAGGAATTGCTGTTATTCCGCATGAAATGACCCGAAAAGATATGCAACAAGTTCGTGGTAGACTTCCATTAATGGAGGCCGTCGGTTGAATGACATAATTTTCAAATCTCATTAATTTAAATTGGCGTTATGCATATGTGTAATCCGTAAATAAAAAATATTTCGTAACTTGCTGGATTGGATTTATATCTTTTGTTCTTTTTTTTTGTTTTTGCCTTACACTGTATTACTGAAGACGCAAAAACTTTTTAAAGTTCTCATTATTTATTTTCTTTATTTTTTACAGATTCCTCTTTAGACGAATTATCCCAAGAATCGACGATGCACTGCATGCAAGGAGAAGTGTAACCATTCATTCTGTACATATGTACGTAGATCATCAAAGACATTTGATTAATTGGACAATGTATTGGGAAATTTCTCAATATATTTCGTGATTTAATATATAATATAATAAATGTACTATTATAGTATTGATATTTTGTTATTTAGTCATACTTATTTATTATTTAATATATGTAGATATTGTGAATTTAGCTGTCGATGAGCGAGAAAGAAAAAAACAAAAGTGACGACACTTATCTCTAGTGGCATATGTTAAATTCAAAGTTAATTATTGTACTGTTTTAAGTGTATTATAAAATTACTTTAATAAAATATTACCTAAAATTATAGGAGTTTATATTTGTGTAAAATCATTTACCTAGGTACATCTATCACAATTATCTGTCAAAATTCTAAATAGCGTCTGGGTCTGGGAATTAGTTGAAATCGGTCGAATCTTTACCTTGTTTTTTTGCTATTTCATATTACTATTATCCAATGTATGAAGCCAGTTTTCGTAGTTCGTTTATGAAGTTAGTTATTCAGACAAATTTTAAATCAGCTCCGTCACTGATGACCTTGTTCGCATATTCTGAGTTGACATTGTTATGACGTAATATGTATTTCTTAGATTGAGATTACTGTACCAATACACCGTTTCTTTAATTAATTGGAGAAGTGAGGTCAATCGAGTGACGTGGCCCAATTAAATTTGATATTTTTTGTTCCCCACAACAAACTACAGGCACCAAAACGCTACCGTCGTCATTTTTACCAAACAGCTGTACTCTGGTTCCAAAATAACGTTCTAAATCATTATTATACATAACCTCATTTATAGGCGCGTTCACAAATTCGTGAACAAACTATAGCCCAATAGGCTTTTAGAAAACAGTACATGCTCTTATAGGACTATTTGTATTCTTTTCTAGAAAATTAACTATCTCACTTACTGTTCTGCATTGTTGTCAATATTTTCAAACAATTTGAGAATAGTGAAATTAGCTACATCATGTACCACCATATCAAAAATAACAGCAGCTACGAACTTCTTGGTAATACTTAAAGGAGAATTTTTCACTAGTTAGTAAAACTCATTTATTTATGGCAGATGCACATGCACGCATCATCAGTACGACTAACAGTCTCTTGTCCAAATTTACAAAGAAAGAGAGAGTTTGTGTTATATTTGTATAAATTTGGACAAGGGGCTGTTAGTCGTACTGATGATGCGTGCATATGCACACGAAATGTACATCTACCATAAATAAATAAGTTTTACGAATTAGTGCAAAATTCTCATTTAAGTATGTACCACCATGTTTTATCATGTCATTATCCGTTGTATTTATCTGTTTACTTTTATCGTATTAAGTTCTATACTTCGGTAATCATTCTATTTCACGCGATACAGTTTAATATTTGATCATTTACTCATGCGCAAAATAATACTATATATCCGGCATATTACATATCAGGGAAAATATAGTAATGATAGTTAAGTAAAGTTAAAATCGTGTGCCTATCCCTCTAGTGGTCTGCGAACCCAACGAAACAGACCACCGCGCCAAATCTCATGTATTTCAAACTTGACAGGATGCATAATGCTATCCAAAATTGTATTCATTCTTCTATACAAGCTTCTTTTCGCATAATGTCATTCACAACATGTGCCAAAAAGTGTATGCATTTTGCCGTGCAGATTTTTAAGTAACACATGTTCTATTTCCAACTATAATTCTGTTCACAAAGTGAGCGTACAAATTGTGCAAAAAACACGCATTGACGGTTTCGATTAACGTATTCCTGAACGTTATATTTACAATTGGAATTAATCTTTTTGCTTACCAGACGGAATACAATAAATCCACTGGCCGGATTACGTCTGCCGCACAAAATTGTTAAATCCACTTATTTTTCAAACAACAACAACAAAATAACGCACCAACCAATTTTAACAATAATTTTATTCACGTACTGACTTCTACAATAGCAACTCACAGGCTAAACACCCTGAAAGAAAACAATTCGCTTTATCTACCCTACTCAGAAAAAATATAGCCATTAGGAATATAATTACATTAAAAAGTACGGTCGGGTCCGGATACCTGGCGATGAATCATTTTTAGCTCGACGTGCGTTAACAAAGTATACGGGACACGTCAATCTTTACAGATGAAATACACATATAACACATACACATATAACACACATATATAAAATAACGATAATAATTAAACAATAAGTAAAAATCAAAAGAACTACCAACAACTAAAGAAATTCTAATATAAATTTAAAATACTCTATGTAGAGTTCTGCAACTTTATACTCAGAGCCCTCTATTGGTCGAGCAACCCCTGGTTTACACCAAAAGTATACTAGTGCACATCCCGTCCTGTTAATATATGTTTACAATTGACATTGGTTGTGTGAATAATAAAGTGGCATCTCAATGTCAGCTATACATACATAAGAATATAGAATTTCCCCATGATAATCCTATGTATTTTGGTAATATAACCAAATCTGATTCAGCAATGACTTAAATTAATTTTTAGAAGATTGTGATCATATCTTATTAACATATTTATCCCAAAAAGCAGCGCTGTGGGGTACTGCCATAGGCGCTGTACTCTTTTCTAAAGGGCGAATTGGCTACGCGTTCAATGGGCACAATGAAAATGTCCTATTGTAATATGGAATCACTACGTCACGTCCATTTTTTGAAATAACTAGTAAGTAGGTTGTTTAGAAGCGCATTGTACTTAATAATCACAAGTATAATAACTATTAGTGCTTTCTATGAGTAACAACTAGTGTATAAGGGTTGCCGGGCTGCAGCAAATTTTATAAAAACAAAAATAAAAAGCAGTTTTCGAAAGTACATTACCTATATATTATTATGTATATAGTATCATTGTAAGCTACATTACATTATATTTTAAATTATACATTGAATTGCCTTCCACATAAAAATAAACTTGAAAAAATACAGTGTTATGGGGCGGAAAACTCCTTAGCCCCGCTTGAATGCATCCGATTGGTATACGGCGAGCGGAGCTGCGAATATCGAAGCACCGTTTAGTTGTGCCTCAACGCGAAATAAGCATGCATCCTTTTAGTCAACGGCACTGTCTTGTATTATGCAAATTCAATATCAATTCGGTTGAAGAACTTAAAAATCCATCTGTCAGAGCCGAGTTTCGAGGAAAAAATTTTAATTAAATCACCGGGATGGCCTACGCTTTAAATCAAAATGGTGCAAAGACGATTTAATAACAGCATTTATGAAAATGTTTCATGGATATATTGTTTTGAAAAAACTAATAAGTAAGTACATAAAGTTCTTTTCATGCTTGTTGTTTAAAGATGAAATTTCATGGAGTTCCAAGGGAGTAACAAATTTGGGGCATTTGCAGTAATATTTATATAAAGACACCGTTAAAATAAAACCCATATTATGAACGTTCTTAATCTCATGAATCGGTCGAATGAATCGCTCTCTGCTTGAGTGGAAATCCACTCAGGTAGATTGCGCTTACAGACAATCAATTCAGAAACATAATAAACATGTAGAGAAAAATAGATATATTTTGTCAAAAATTATTGATTGCATAAAATTCTGCAAAGAATTTGAATGAATGAACCTGGATCAATAAACAATCCTGTAATTTTTAGAGGGTTTATTAATTTAAAGATCAGCGTGGATAGATCGATTCAGGAGCATGTTAAAATAAATAATGTTTTAGGGGCACATCAAAGGCTAGTCAAACTGAAGTACTGAATGGTATGTTGGAAATTCTCATTACTTTATTATAATATCGTATGGATGAGTCTTCTTTTGTAGAATAACTACAACAATTAATACTAAAAATATATATATCTCCGATCTTGACAACCTCTTACATCACCATCTTAAGAACTTCTAACTTCCCTTCTTTACTTACTTCCCGCCACTCTCCAGGGCGCGAAATTAAAAAAAAAAGCCAATACTACATCATCGTTATTTTTTATAGAACCCTTACCCCAGAAAACCCACAAGCCGCCACTGTGTTCAATTTTTAATGATCTTCATGTGAAATATACTCATACTAACGTGTCGTTAATAGTACACATTTTTACCCGTAGATATTTATGTGCACTTACATAAACGATATTTATATACCCGTTATACCGGTATATAACGAAAAGCTCTAAAGCTTTTTGTAGGTATAAGATCAATAAACTCCAGTTTTCTATTTCACTGTAATGCACTTAAATACCAGTAGGTTACGCCACGCTATGGAAAACAGCAGGCGATCACAGAAATCTTCCGCGTGTTTTTGACGCGCGCATACGCAGTCACCTTCATAATGCAAAACATATCTGGAAGCCGCTTTTCTGGCGGTATATTTATACATGGTTTAGTTGTAAAGTGGAAACCCTTGCGTTTTAAAGGCGGAAATACAAATTAGGTGAGTAGAAATTGTACATATCCCACCATAGCTTAAAAAATAATTGTAATATTCCAGTTGTTATTTTTCAAAAGCTTTCCAAAAGTCTTGTTTGCGGTTGCTAAGGTTTTGGTATTAAATGCATTTGTTAATTACGCTCTTGCAAAATGGTTCCATTTAACGATTTTCCTATGAATTTGATATTTCATCTTAACAAAATGTTGCTATTTGATATTACATAAGTCAAGGAGGAAATAGTTTTCTTAGTCACATAGTGTTTTATTATTGTGCAAATTAAAAATTTATATGTAAATATTGATTGAAATTAAGGTGCATATGTATAGCTATAAGTAAAAAGGAGCATAACAGAAAATATTTTTCATTTTTTTTTCATAATTTAGGTGACCATGAAGTTCAACATATCTTATCCAGCAACAGGCTGCCAAAAACTCTTCGAAATTGTTGATGACCACAAAGTGAGAATTTTTTTTGATAAACGCATGGGATCTGAAGTGCAAGCCGATATGCTAGGAGATGACTGGAAGGGGTATATTTTTAAAATTACCGGTGGCAATGACAAACAAGGTTTTCCAATGAAACAAGGTGTGCTTACTAATGGCAGAGTACGATTACTTCTTTCTAATGGTCACTCATGTTTTCGTGCAAGACGTGATGGTGAACGTAGACGTAAGTCCGTCAGAGGCTGCATTGTTGATGGGAACCTAAGTGTACTATCATTAGTCATTGTGAGAAAGGGAGCTAAAGATATTCCAGGATTAACGGATACAAATATCCCTCGTCGGTTAGGTCCGAAGCGTGCAAACAATATAAGAAAACTTTTTAATTTGACAAAACAGGATGATGTGCGTCAATATGTTGTAAAGCGCCCTTTGCCTCAGAAAGAGGGCAAGAAACAAAGGTACAAAGCTCCCAAAGTTCAGCGTTTAATTACACCTGAAACATTGCAAAGGAAACGTCATCGTTTAGCATTGAAAAAGAAGCGTTGCTTGAAGCGTAAGGAAGAAGTTAATACGTACAAGAAGCTATTGGCTCAGCGTCAAAAGGAGTCTAAGCAAAGACGTCAAGAATTGAAACGCCGTCGGTCTGCTAGCCTTCAAGAGAGCAAAACTAGTTTAGACAGCGCTTAGATGCCATATATAGACCTTAATTTAAGTACACGAATTTCTGTGGCTTAAAATTTCCCCAGTACTTAATTTTCATACAGGCAGTTTTTTTTTTTTTTTATTAGAATAGAAAGATTTAATTGGAAGACTTAGGCTACGCCTAGATATGTTGTGTCTTTGTTCTGTTTGGTATAGTTTAGATGTGTCTTATGTTATATTTAGTAATATTCCTTGTGATAGCACCATGTGACTATAAATTTTTAAGTGATAATAGTATTGCACTGTAGTTTTGTCACTGATTACCAGTATTATTTATATATCTAAATTGGCTGTTGCATTGAGATTGAATTTATGATTAGTATTTTATTAGAATAGTATGTCGTGAGACTAAGAAAGATCTCTTAAAGTACAAATTCAAAGACACTTAAAATATGAGTCGTATTCATCCAAAGATATTTCTGTGTAGTGTTAGTTTCTTAATGTTTTATGTAATGTTAGTGTTTTTTGTCAAATAAATGTGTTGTATGTTTCCTTTTTATCTTTCTCCTTGGGCACTTAATATAGCAATAAAATTAAAAAATAATGGGTATTGAAACGAAAGATTGAGGTGAAAAATATTCCTAAATAAAATGGTTAGTATCATACCTTTAATACCATATTAATTTAACAACAATGTCAAACCACCCCTAAATGGCGATAGTTCATTACACCAACATTAGGTGACAATGTAAATGAGTTATTAGAAAACTGTTCTAGTTCTTGAACACGGGAAAATGGGTTCTAAGTTTATTCACCTTTGTCAAGTTGGAAAAATATCAGAAAATAACAATGAATTGGTGCACTGAAGGAGGCCGGGATAGTGAGTAAGAGCGCTAGACTTTTGTGGAGAAGTCGATCGTTCGAATCACCGACGGGGCGACCGATTTTTAAGTCGGTCGCAGCTGGCTGGTCGGTATATCCCCGGGTATCCTTCAGTGTTGAAGAGTAAAATGAACACTGCTGCCCTCTTACGGTGAGAAGAGGGAGTGCAAAGCCAAACACTTCACAGAGAGACAAAATACGCAATCTAATGTATAGTGAAACAATAGACCTAAAGTCGCAGTATCAAGATCTGGTGCCTCTGCATTAGAATACACACAACAACACATATGCAACGGTCGATTCAAAACCATCATCAAGATTTGTACAGTGTTTGTAACATTTTTAGCAAGATTAGATCTGTTAGAATTCTGCGCTTGATAGAGATTGGGTTGGTGGAGTAGAGCTGCTAATGAGAGAAACGCGTTTAGTATTGACTAGAAACGGAAATATCTCTTTCCATTTGTTAAAATAAAATAAAGTTTTGCTATCACGTCTGCGGAGAATTTTTTCCTATAACAATAATTTTGAATTGCTCGTTATAGTAAAAACCAATTCCATGTAAAATAAAATAGAATGAAAGATTTGTTTTTGATACTGTCTGGGAATACTTAATTAATTAAGTGATACAAAAAAATATAAAATTATTTTATGTGTTAGTACAAGCATAGGTGCGTAAAATGTATCCATTGAGAATAGTTTTTGAAATATTGGTGTTCCAAAAGAAACATCAACAAATGGTTCTTGGTAAATTAGCTCTAGCTCCGTCGACACATTAACTTCTTGCTATAATGCCCATCTTAATTGTTTTAAGTGGCCTTTTTCTTTACACCCTACATGAAATTTTCTAATGAATCTAAGGAAATTCCGTTTGAAGTTTATTATTATTACTTTATCCGCATTTAGTTTTTGATGCCGCTATATCTGATCTCACACACCACCCACCTCACAATAATTTAATTAATTCCGGGTATGTGTTTCGAGAATAGGTGTACCCAATGAATTTATTGGGAGGTTCTAATATTGTCTTATTTTATATACATATCTGAAGAATTAGGATTTATTGGCGTTATTGTTATTCTTTTTAGAATTTGTTTGTGTACGTGATAATAATACACCCGTGTCCAAAATTTAGCAATTACATATCGTTTCAGACATATTCACAAAAACACAAAAATTTATGACTGCTCTATTTTAACAGGAGAGATGCTGTTCCCTCTCAATTTATAACTAAAAAAGGATATAAATGAAAAGCCTTTACAGGCTAATAGACTTTTATTACAACCTTACACTTTAAAATGGTATCCTGAATGTTATAATTTTGGTCAAACTGGTTGCATATATTGTTATGAAATTTGAAAGAATACTGGCATTGTCCACTGGTAAATTTTGGAAATTAGGTGTACGACCTGTCCATTATGTATATGTGCAACTTTCCACGGACACGGCGACCAAAACGACGAGCTCTTACAAAAGTATTCTGGTCATCCATCAGAAATAGGTTCCATGCATATGTAAATATATTTAATACCTTAAATTTATCTTATATACATATAAAAATTATTAAAACTAGGGGCGGGAAACTTATACTTACATATGTAACATAAGCGTCCAAAACGTGCGGCGCGGTTCTGAGTTTTGTCATAAATTACATACATATATGCAGATAATAAACATTTGAGAAATCTTTACATTATTGAAAGTCTCTCTAAGAAGTTGGTGTACCTAAAGCGTGTGTTCTGGAAATTACGTTACCATGCTGGTTATGATGTAGATATCCTTAATGCCAAAATGCTTAGGTAATCTAATATTATCCAAACAGTGCTGGCACGCTGGTATTGATAGCAGACAGCAAACTTTTAAGTTTTAGTAAACATTAGAAAACATAATATTTAACGATGTAATAATAGCGATATAAAAAATTAATCTCCACACGGATGTACGGAAACACGAAAATAAATAAATAATACTTAATTTCACACCATGGTTTGAAGGCCAACCAGTGTGTGATTGCTTTATTATAAAATGAGTTAATGAACTAACATTTTTTAAAGCTGATTGTATAACAGCCCAAGCAACAAAAATCAAAATTTGCCGCAATTATTTTTAGTAACTTCAATATTAAAGCATGATATCACCAACTATTTTGTATTACATCCATGGGAATTTTAATATCTTTAAGTTGAAGTTACTAAAAATAATTGCGGCAAATTTGAATTTTGCAGCTTGGGAGCATGTATAATATTAATATAAGATGATAGCTAGTATAAATAAATACTATTATATTAATATATTGGGTCACAGTTAAATGATTCAAAGGTTTCGGTTCAGGCAATGTTGTAGACAACCTTTTACACGGTAATTTTGTCGAAGTGCCATGCAGATAATACAAAGAAAGAAGATTTCTGCCAATAGATGGCACGTACGTTCAAAAAATGAAGTATATAAAAAATATATTTAAAAAAATATACAAGTATACCTCTTTTTTTATGCAGATAATAGATAAATCGATAATATCTTCGTATATACATAAGTGTATATATACAAGGATAATATATAAAGAATTGAATATGTGAAACCTGGACATGCGAGGTGAGATGAATGTTGGATTGCCTAATCTTGCAGTTTTACCGTGGTTTTACCTATCAATATACATATGTCTGTTTTTAAACTTTAACACGACCATACCCATAAATTTAGTTAAAAGCATGAGCAGTGGGTTTAAACCAGATTAAACGTAAACCAACGAAGTATATAAAGTTTATATAAAACTTTACACTAGAAACACCCGAGGGCAGCACCTACATCGGTGTGCCTATCCCTCTGGTGGTTTGCGAACCCAACTAAACAGACTACAGCGCCAAATCTCATATATTTCAAATTTGACAGGATGCACAATGTCATCCAAAGTTCTATTGATTCTTCAAACCAGCTTTTTTTCGCATAATCTCATTTACAAACTGTGCCAAAAAGTGTATGCATTTTGCAATGCGGATTTTTAAGTAGCATATGTTCTATTTCCAACTATAATTCTGTTCAGAAAGTGAGCGCACAAGTTGCGCAAGAAACACACATTGACGGTTTCGAGTTATATTTACAATTGGAATTAACCGTTTTGCTTACCAGACGAAAAACAATAAAGACACTGCTTGGATTACTCCTGCCGCACTAAATTTTTAAATCCACCTATTTTTCAAACAGAATAACGCACCAACCAACTTTAACAATAATTTTATTCACGTACTGACTTCTACAATAGCAACTAAAAGACTAAACACTCTGAAGGAAAACAATTCGCTTAATCTACCCTACTCAACAAAAATATAGTCATTAGGGATATAATTACAGTAAAACAGTCGGGTCCCAGGTACCTGACGATGAATCATTGTTAGCTCGACGTGCATTAACAAAATAATAATTAATTCGGAACACGTCAATCTTTACAGACGAAATACACAATTATAACAAAAATAACGATAATGATTAAACAATAAGTGAAAACCAAAGTAATATAAATTTAAAATAGCCTGTGCAGAGCAGAGTTCTAGAATTTTACACACTCTATTAGATAAAGTTTTGCAATCAGAACCCTCCATTGGTCGAGTACGCTCTGGTTTACACCAACGGCATAACTAGTGCATGGGTCATCTTAAAATGACATAAAACTGGAGTACAGTGGCTTCCTGTGGGAATGTAAAATCATTCAACAGGATATAACCGCAATAAGGTGTATTAAGCGTAAAGTGGTGCCCTCTATGAAACAGAAATCATGCCTTAAACTTAAGGCTATATGGCTATATTATATAGAGGGCCGTGTTGCCAGCCATTGCCAACAGAGAATATTGTCAGCAACCAGCCACAACTAGCGTTTTCAGGTTTTCAGATACAGTATACAGTTGCTGGCAGTTGTAAATTATCATTGTTATTATTTTTAACGTGGGTATAGTCTGGCATAGTAGGTGTGTAACCTAATTTTTAAATATTCTAATTCGATTGATGTTTTGTAGTGTATACTAAAATTAAAAATAAGTAGCGAGAAAATTGTCACATTCATCATGGTGATTGGAAAAATTTGTTGTTTGGGTGCTGGTTATGTAGGTGGACCAACTTGCAGTGTAATTGCATGGAAGTGTCCAGAAATTAATGTAACCGTTGTCGACTTGAGTAAAGAAAGAATTGCCCAGTGGAATTCGGACAAACTGCCCATATATGAGGTAAGTTAAAATGCATTATCCATAATATAGCTATCATGCACTTAAATCTATACAAACACTTTTAAGCCTGGATTGTACGAAGTTGTCAGGGAATGCCGTGGAAAGAATTTATTTTTCTCAAATGATGTTAAAACTGCCATATTAGAAGCAGATTTAATTTTTATATCAGTAAATACACCCACAAAATCATTTGGCAATGGAAAGGTGAGCTTTTAAATTTAGGATATGTAAATATTTACCTAGAGGTAATAATTTCCTAACACAATTGTGTAAACAATTTACACAATCAAGGCCATATGTATTTGTCATCAACGAGTATGTGCTTAATAACTAGATGAACATGTGGCATATGTGTATGGCATTTTAATTTTTTTTTGTTATTTATAGGGTCGAGCAGCAGATTTGAAATATGTAGAAGGTGCTGCTAGAATGATAGCTGATATTGCACAAAGTAATAAAATTGTAGTAGAAAAGAGCACAGTACCAGTAAGAGCTGCAGAAAGTATCCAAAATATTTTAAGTGCTAATCAAAAAGTAGGAGTTTGTTATCAAATTTTATCTAATCCTGAATTTTTGGCAGAAGGTAATCATTTCCTTTCTTTTGTGAGACATCATAAATTCTTATTTGTGTGAATCATTACTCATACAAACAGGCTTTATTCTATAGTTTTAAAGACTTATTTTAAGTTTAAAGTTGTAAATAAAATTATTTTCTCAAGGTACTGCTATAAAGGATCTGCTTCATCCTGATAGAGTATTAATTGGGGGAGAAGATAGTCTTGAAGGTAAAGCAGCAATTGAAGAACTCTGTAGTGTTTATGAACATTGGATTCCTCGAAAAAATATATTAACCACAAACACTTGGTCTTCTGAGTTATCAAAATTGGTAATTGAAATATTAAAACAATTAAAATATCCACTTCTTATCTTAAGTGTAATGATGATAATATCATTTCCTAAGTTTATTAACTAGAAACAACTAAGATTTCATTCCATTAGATTTTAAATGTGTATGAATTTCTGAATTTTTAATAATGTCGTTTTATTACACCATCATAATGTTTCTTTCTCTCTCAATAATGTTTCGTCTCTAGTGTGTTATTAACATTTCCAAAGGAAATTAAATCTGTAATTAATTATTTTAATATTAGGCGGCCAATGCAATGTTAGCTCAAAGAATTTCCAGCATCAATTCCTTATCGGCAGTATGTGAAGCGACAGGTGCAGATGTCTCAGAAGTTGCGAGAGCGGTTGGTTTAGATTCACGAATTGGTTCTAAATTTTTGCAAGCTTCCATAGGTAGGTATCTATTGACATTAATATGTTAAACATGCCAGAACATTTTTGTGTTTGATTATTGCCTTGACTGACATACGTTTCACTTTCCTTTATTGGTTTTGGCGGGAGCTGTTTCCAAAAGGATATCCTTAATTTGGTGTATATCTGCGAATGTTTGAATTTACCCGAGGTGGCGGCCTATTGGCAACAAGTTATAGACATGAATGAATATCAGAAATCCCGTTTCACTGCAAAAGTAATTCAAGCATTATTCAATACTGTCAGTGGGAAAAAGATCACTCTCTTAGGATTCGCCTTTAAAAAGAACACTGGCGATACAAGGGAAAGCCCCGCAATACATGTTGCTAAAACGTTAATTGATGAGGGTGCCTCGATTCATATCTACGATCCAAAGGTAAACTACAAAACAGTGAAAATACATAAGTTATAACTGTGGTTTCATAATAGGTGGAAGAATCCCAGATTTTTGAAGATCTTACGCACCCAGCCATGTGCGATTCCCCAGAGCATGTAAGAAAATCTGTTAAAGTTTTTGGGGACGCGTACTCGGCCACTTCTGGTGCGCATGCTATTGTAGTCTGTACTGAATGGGATGAATTCATAGTACGTAAACCAATGGTGGTGCGATTGGTTTGATAGTAATAAACATTGTCCTGTAATTTTAGACGTTGGATTACACACGAATCTACAAGGAAATGATGAAGCCTGCATATATATTTGATGGTAGAAAGATTTTAAATCATGAGGATTTGGTTGATATCGGGTTTCACGTTCAAACTATTGGTAAACGTTTACCTCGACCGGTGGCGCCGCGTTGTTGGAGCAGCAATCCATCTGTTTAAGTTTTCAGATGGTGAATTTTCAATTAAACATCTATAATCTACTTGGTATAATATGATTTTAATTTTCTAATTTCAGTAAAATACGTAATTTTATAAAAATTTTAACTTTAACAACAAAGGATTAAGTAGAGGATAGCGTAGTACAGTGAAATATATTTATAAAAAAAGAAAGCCCCATATATCCGTAAATTGTTCACTAATCGTTGAAATTTTGATCGACTTGGACGATCTCTGTTTGAATAGCGCCGTAAATAAAGTCTTGCTACATCCTGTATATAATATGAGAAATTTTAATCATTTTCTGTCGTGTAAACATTTATAGCATTATCAAGATTAAACTGCGAAACGATAGATTTCACTGTGGTTCACTCTCGTATATAATAAGTAAACTTTGCACTTAGAAAAAACAGGTTCTTAAAGATACATATGTATTCCAATTAATTTATGTAATTTTTTTTTATTATGATTGATCTCTTTTCTAGTTTTCTATTTACTAATTCCAGCGCTTTTTATTTTTCTTTTATTACTATTTATAATCCAAATCCAGTACTGTGCATTCTTATTATACATGCTATAGCTGTCTTTGTTTCGCTACATTTGGATCACCGTGGAGCACCGTGGTAGTGAAATGTTTCTCGTGTTCGTTTTATTTTAGCGTAGATTACTCCCTAGGTTAGGTACCCTCATTCACCATCAATAAAACCTGTATCGGCCGCCAATGAGTGTTCGTTTTAGATTGAAGGAAGTTCACTACAGATCAGTTGCTGTTCAGTTCGGTGCTCCCTACTCATAACTGTTAGCAAAACTAAGACAGTTAACTTTAATATTATTGGATCTACCAACTCGAGTAAAGTAACTTCTATGCCAATTGCAAATGTTCACATAAAAGAAGAATTTGATCCTTATATAATAATGTTGTGATATTTAACTCAATTTTGTAGTTTTAATATACAATTGCAACCTGGAACTTAAAAGAGAAAATCCAAACAATGTGTATTGGTACTGTGGTACAACTACATCCCTAAAAGATATAGAAATGAAATGGCAGTATTTACAAGTAAAAGTATTGGGTTTGTATTACATCCCTTACTTTGTATTCATTATTTATCTCTTTATACAGTATAACCTCCCAATAACGGACACTTACGGGAATCCTAAAATACCCGGTATATAGAGGTATCCGTTATTTAGATGCGGAGGAAAATAATAAGAACGGATTCATTTTATTTAATATACCTATAATAATATTAAAACAAAGCGTATTACATAAACCCCGCGATTAATTAATTCTGGAATACCTGGATTCCCATAGTCAAATGCATGTCCCGAATTAATCAATTATTGTAGGTGAGGAGTAATCCGATACACTGTGGTAATTATACTGTCCCACAGTTCTCGCAATCTTTGCCGTATTACATGATTTCTAAAAAGCAAAAAAAAAATTTAAAAGCGTCATGTTAGCTATTATGAAAATTTGGAAATGAAAAATTATCTTCACTATCGCATTCATTTGTAGTGATTATTACACCTATTAAATCTACATTTTAGGGAACAATTTTTTATCGTTACTGGTGATAATTTTATCCAAGAAACTGTACTGTTAGAATATGTCGCCAGTGCTGTACGTATACGTATGGTGCAAAAAAAACTCATCAGGTAATTGCAAGTCATCTGCCTGAATTTTAAACAAACAATTATTAGTACATCCAGTCCCTTCTCATATGTATTAAGACGTACTGTTATATATATTTTCGCGTCTTGGTGACGAATGTAGTATCCGACTCCGTTATTAAAAGGTGGTACTATTATGAACATCCCATTGTAAAATGCTGTGAAAGCAGAATTGTCCGTTATTTAAGGGTGTCCGCTATTCAGAGGTTTTACTGTATTTACAATACAGTACTGTTTTACAATATATGTGATTCCGGATGCGAAACGGACCTATCGTGTGAAAATAATTTTGCGAGATAAATAATTGAGTGTTCCTACCATTTCTAAACATTTTTCTCATTTGTCCCATTTTAAAATTAAGTTAGGATGAAGGTAAGCAAGCTACAGATCTGAGGATTGTTAAAGTGAGTATATTTTTTCCAACAACAATTACGCCAAAAGTAAAAATTGATATTTTAACACGATATAGGTCCTTTTCGCATCGGCGGTCAGATTTATCTATTGTTCTATTTCATTTAGTAGTCTAAAATCATCACTATTTTAACAAAATAGTAATAAATTTAGCCAAGTTTTAGTGTACGTAAGAATTATTTAATAAGTCATAATTGATTATTTTAATTTGTGTATTGTTTTTCTTTTGTGATACAGATGCCTTTTAATCCAAGTAATATAAGCTAAAATTCCAAAATAAGGTGCATTTTCGATGTAACATTTTCTATAATTAATGAGTATCGTAAGGATTACTATTTTGCTATTGTAGCAAATACATGTAACTTAATTGTATAATGATTGTTATAGGATAACAATCATCATGCATTAAGTTACATGTATTTGCCATACAATATATAGCTTCTTCAATAACATAGTTTCCATTAAATTGTGGTGGTGGCGTAAATCAATAGGAAAAGTTTCTCATCCATATTTCAATTCTTTAAAATTGATTACTCTGTGAACTACATATATTTATTTTTATTGTAATTTTTAAAACTAGGTAATAGAATTATGTGTTAAATTAATGAGATTAGTAAGAGAAAAAATATACGTTAGTGAGAACTGAAGACAATTGAAGATTTAAGGGAACTTGCAATTAGCCAAATTTGACAAATATGATTTGGATATGCATTTTAATTTAAAAGAAACACATTTTTTGCCATTTTATTTTGTAAGGTGATAATAATGTATGATATATTTATATTACACTATAAGAAATATTTTATTAATACACAATTATAAATATATAATTTTCTTATGTATTAAATATAAGTATTTTATAAAAAGCCGAAATGTATAGATTTTTTTTAAACTATCCCTACACTTTTTCCATGGTTTTTGAAAATTGCTGATAAAGTATTCTTAAGTTCAACTCTTAATGATATTTTTTGAATTATATTGAATGAAAGTGTACAACTTCTGTACCCTCATATTGAAAATGAAATTATGCCATAAAGTTTTAGATTATTTTACGTCAACACCAATATGCGAACCCAACAACTAATTGTTTGATATTCCATCTAGAGAACTGATTATAATATATCGCACAGTTATTATAATATTACATCGCGCAGTTATTATGTATAGCATATCCATAGCGCTGAGAACGATAATAACGAGAACTGTTTAGAATAACGGTTATTTAAAAATAACCGTTTGTCCATCCCTAATAAACATTCGACCGACTCCCCCAAACACACATGCTATTTTCAATTTTGACAGATAATTGTCTCGACGCCGGTGAACCACAGACATGATAGACTGCCAATAAAGCGTACGTGCCTCGCTACGGCGGACCATCAAACGTTGGCTGTCATCTTGGGACATAGAGGCGTCATCAGAGATGTTATACCTACGTGTACTTAGTGCTTTCTAGGGAGTATCTGCGTTAAGTTGTTTACAAGTTCTGTAAGTTGCAAATAGTGTTACTGGTTACCTAACCTAGTAGTTTGTAGTGATGGGTTGCTACGAGCGAAGCTGCTATTTTGTAGCTGCTATCCACCGATAGCAGTTTGTAGCAGCTGCGGAATTCCAAAGAAACTGCTACGTCGTAGCAGTTTTCTGACGTAGTAGACAAATAGACATTTGTCTAGTACGCAATGTTTTATCACGATGCGAAACATCGAACGTAGATTTACAGTGTACAGTAAAATGCTATTAAAGAATAAAACGTTTGTAAAGTTCTCGCTTCGAAAACTGTTTCTTTGCATTGGGTATTTGATACAGATAATCCATTATGTGAGCGGCTTCTAGGTATACGTATAACGAGCATATGTATATAATTTATTGATTTGAAGCATTTTGTTTCTAGTTGAGGTTTGGGAAATTTGCAATAAAATCATAATATTCATGTGATTAAAAAATAGTACTATTCATTCTTGCGACATCTGCATAT
>JARFOC010037234.1:0-25652 GCA_031763485.1 Osmoderma eremita
TCAGACGTGTTGTGTGATCTCAGAAGTATATTTATATATTTTTTAAATATATTTTTTATATACTTCATTTTTTGAACTTAAGTTTTTACGCAAAAAAGATATATTTAAAGCATGGCCTACTAATCTTTTTCTACAATCCTTATTTACATAATAAATTAAAAAAATTATATAAACAGAATTGCAACAATGCTATTTGCCACAAGTTAAAAGTCATTATAATCTGTCAAATGTCATATTTGTTCGGGGGTTTTTTTTTTAATTTGCTACAATTTTGTTTCCCTTACGTCTTGTACATACCCGGTAATGAACAATAATTATTATATTTAGAAATAAACTATCATTTATTAATCAAATAAAAAGTTTAGAGAAATATCAAAGTACTTACGTAAAAAAGATGACTGACAACGGATTCGCGCCATCTCTCGGATTGGGATTGTCATTCTTCTTCGTGATATCCATGACGTAATACTTCTAATATCTTTCCCTTAATTTGCAGGCACATTGAAAGGAAAAAAAATAGGTTTCCCCGAAAAACAATAAATAAACCGAATCAAGTAGCGCCCAATTTGTAGTTTATCACTTCGCGTTGTATGTATATAAACTAGGCGTTGGTGGTATGTGTTCTGGGCAGTTTCTTCTAATGCCACTTAGTTTTCTCGGTCCTACTGTTCACATTCATTACAGGCGTCACCATCAACACACCTTCGACGATTGTTTATCGAATCGTCGACTTCCGCCTACAAGTATAAACGTTCATCACTTTTTTTTTCTGCTATGGCAACACCTTTATTACATATGTTTTCCAAAGGAACTGCTCGCAGTGGTGGTTCCTACTTGTTCTCCCGAATCGTTGTATGATGGCGCAGTGTTTAAGACCCCTTGGTGTACCGCAGGCCAGTCTGAAAACGACCCAAGTTAGAAAAAAAAACAACAAAAAAATCGAAAAATAAACGGTCACTACGTAAATGGGATATAAATCAACATTTATTGTTTGTTTTTCCACAATTTTCGAAACTTAAACTAATGTCGGGCAGGCGTAGAGATAGTGGCGTCGAAAATTTATACCCCGCCTGTGTTTAATTTGAAATGTAAGATGTAATAAAGAGGCGGATAAAATAAACAAGTATGGCTCTGGAGAATGTATTTATTAGAATCACGTGGTTGCATTGAGGAATGAGATGGGATTGTTCGTAAGAAAATAGACAAGAATTAATTTTGTATGTGTTTAGGACAATCAGGAACGCAATATAAGGACTGGCATGTTTAGAATGTTTATCAAATTAAAAGAATAATATCAAATAAAGGGGTAGATAATCGTAAAAATGCCGTTACGTTCTAGGGGTTATAACAATAGAAGTTTCATCTTGATACTATACACTGTCTGATTTATTGTGTCAGATACCAGGTGTTTCGGCCACTCGAACGAAACACACTGTATGTTTTGTTTTATTATACAGGGTCTCCCAAGTATCCCTACAAACCCTCCAAACTCCGGTAAATCATTTACATATAAGGAAAATATTTGCAGCCCTAGCACAGACCCCTGGAGCACACCTAGGCCCACATCAACTAAGTCTGAATGATGGTCGTCAATTTTAACACATGCTTTCCTACCTGACAAGTTTGACATGAGCCAATGAAGGAAGTTATCTCTAAAACCTAGTAGACATAGTTTTTGGCGCGCTATATTAACATCAACTATATCAAATGCTTTGGTGAGGTCGAATTGTAAAGTGGCAACATACCTTCCATAATAAAAGATCTTGTGAATTCGATCAATCAAATTACACATTGCTGTCTCATTAGACCTACCCGCCCAGAAACCGTGCTGAGCGTCACTTAAGATGTTAAGTTTTCTTAAATCATTGTGCTATGTATTCACCCCTCAAATACTTTACCGGTAACATTCACTAGTGAGATTGCCCGATAATTATGCAATGAAGTCGGGTCACCTTTTTTAAAGATTGGCAGTGTTAAATCTGTTTTCAGTTTAGTAGAAAATTTACCTTTAGCTACAGACATGTTAATTATATATGATAAAAGACGTGCAATTACTGGCCCAAGAGTTTTTAATATAGAGGTAGAAATACAATCAATGCCCACAGAATTAGTATTTTTACGATTGTATATTTCTTCTAAAACTTCATTAGGTTCAACATTGGCAAAAAAGAATGAATTCGGGGACATATCCGATGTGGTACATCCATGTACTACATCAATATATGAAAAATGCTGTTTAGTATCTGAATAGAAGTATTTGGCAAATGCGCGCCAGCTACACTTTTCTCGTCATCAAGAAGTCCCTCTTCAGTACTTAAGGATTACTTACAGCAATGTTTATTTCTATTTTTGCCAACTAGTTAACGACCGACCATATTAATTTATTTTTTGAATTTGCAGTAGTGATTCAAAAAATTATCATAATATAACCTTTTAGTATCAACGTAAACGGCACCTACTCGGAGGAGATAGCGGAGTCAATTTCGTATTAAGGGTAACCATTTTGCCCTCCAGTTCATGGTTAGCCTTTTAGTATATATTAATTTTGTTTTTAAGTTCTTTTCTCTCCAAATCGTATAAGTGTTTGATATGAGAACGTCATTGGAACAAGCCGTCAACCAAAATAAATCTTAAGG
Organism: Osmoderma eremita; assembly: GCA_031763485.1. Taxonomy (NCBI): domain Eukaryota; kingdom Metazoa; phylum Arthropoda; class Insecta; order Coleoptera; family Scarabaeidae; genus Osmoderma; species Osmoderma eremita. The sequence goes on from JARFOC010037234.1 coordinate 2,637, forward strand.
TCTTAATATACTTAGGTCTGCCTACATCCACACTCACTTCCCCGTGTAATATCAAGACCGACGCACAATGATCCCCCATGTGCAGGTCAGTAACAGATTCACTATAACTACTAACATCATACCTACACCAAAAGTAATCTATCTTTGTTTTGGTTACGGTATCGCTGGCAGTTTTGTTTTTTTTTATGTTTATTTCCACTTGTTTCACATATTGATATTTTTTAAATGAGAAAAATAAAATCAAACAGTTAGATTAGGTAGTAATACATATGTTTGTATTTTTCTTTGTAAGTTTTCACTTAAAACGAAACTCGGTTAAACCGAACTGTTTTCGTCGGTTCCTTCATGTTCGTTATAACCAAACACTACTGTATATTATAATTTATTTCAGACCATTTATTTATGTGTAAACTTTTATGAACCAGCCACTGCCTGTTAGCGCAAATCGTGCAAATCTAATGATAACACATTAACTTCCGACCAGCGTTGTATTTAATATCTGCTTACGTTCCAATTGCGTAATAGTACAATATGTATAGGCCAAACATGTGAATAATGTCGAGAATAAATTGAACAAAGGGAAAAAGTTGTAGAATAAAGTAGCTAGTCGCTAGTGTATATTGTATTGAATTAAATCGAATGTGATACCAATCATTGTGGTAATGTCAAAGTAATAATCCTACAGAGGCGGCAAATGATCGGAATGAATTCGATTTTATTGTTGGGAATAAATACCGAGTTGCATTCTGAAGATTGAAATTGCAACGCTGGTATCTGTGGAGCGTTAATTTCGCATAAATTTAATATTTGACACGTGCTGAAACAATATGGTGTTTATATGCATATAACTTATCTATGATAGTTTGGTGTTTATCACGGGTTACACAATATTCTGTTTTAGTAAATATTCATTTGAAATGGTATGAATTTTGGAAATAAAACCGAAAATAAAACATCAATTTTTAATGTTTTATAAATACACAATAGTAATTTTAATCCTTTGCTATAAAAAAAGGATGGATATGGTCCAAACTAGGGCTGTGCAATATTGTGAATTTAATATCGATATTTTATCGAACATCGATAAAAGCAAGGGGAAACAAGCGTATGTATGTTTAAAAAAGATTATTAGATCATTTTCATATTACAATGTATTTTATAAGAAATAGCAACATCTGTGCACCAGTAGCAACTCTCTGGTGCATCGTACATTCCTTCATTTCTTTCTAATGAAAATTATGGAACGATTTGGGGAATTATTATATAAATATCATTCATCCACACGATATCGAAGTAATGTGTAGGTGCAGACAAAAATATTTTTTTTCTTTGTAGCCCTTATCGATTTACAATTAGGCACGTAATCATAATAAACACACATGGGTTCCAGGCGACCGGCGATGACCTCATCCTCATACGACATCCCGGCTTTAACATATTTTCCGGTATGAAAATCATCATTCGATATATCGATATTTACCGATATAATATCGCCATTCGATATATCGATATTTTCCGATATAAATATCGCCATTCGATATATATCGATATTATCCGATATAAATATCGGCATTCGATATATCAATATTTTTAAATACGAATATCAATGTCGATGTTCACAGTTAATATCGGCAAATATCGATATATCGATATTTTTGCACAGCCCTAGCCCAAACGTGAGCTGCACTAAATTTTATAATTTTCGAATAGTTCATATGAAACAAGTCAGTCTAGCAATTGTTGCGTTCAGTCTATTTTTAGAACAATGTAAATATTTATCACTCGAAAATTGAAAAACAGAATTCTAATCTGGCGTTATAATTTTTAGATTTTCAGATCTCTAATACTAGATATCATAGAATTTAATTCCTGATTTCAAGTCATTTACAGATGAAAATCAAAATTAATGATAATTGTCGATTTCAATGACATTTTTTTTTGTTATAATAACCCCCTTCTAAAAACTGAATATCCAACAATTACGAATTGTGTAACGAAGGCTCATTTTCCCAGGTACCATAGAATTAATTCCAATGCCACAAAAAAGAATTAGGTACCTATCTAAAATGTACGATATTACAAACACGCAACATTGATGTGGAGACATGAAAGTTAACATAATTAACATGATTTGTAGGATATCTGACATCCTAAATCCAAACAAGTTTCGGCAGTCCGTGTACTGCCACCTTCGGGTTGGTCTTGAAAGATTAAAATCCGACGCAAACACCCGTTTTTCTGGACGTGTATCGATCTGTAATAATGAATTATTTCGCAAAACCTTTAATATATTCAGAAAGGACGGGAATTTTGATGATGTTCGAGGTGAATGTATTCCGACAGAATTTTGCAATAAAGTTGATGAAAACAGCGTAGACATATCTTTCCGTTTAGATATACCGCCCACAACACTTTCAATAATTAATAAACTTAACTTCTTTAAGATTTTGAGGCTGGAAACTGAAGAAAACATGGTAATGAAAATAGAGTTGCTCAATAGCGCCAACGGGCAGTGGCGGAGTATCGATACAACCTTCAGTATAACTGCGAGTCTCAACGAGATCTGTTGTATATACATGTTGTACGTTGGCGTAAATACATATTTCGTAGTTTAACGTTTGTTTTAAAAATATTGTCTACGTCGCGAAAACGACCAATGTTGTACAGTGTTGCGTAATTTTACCGAAGACTCCTAAAAAAATAAAAATGAGGCAAAGGATTACAAATGAATTTTAGAACTAAAATCAGATTGGTGTTAGCTTACTTTTTTTTTTTTGGAATAGAAAACTGAAGATTTGGATTCAAGGTGGCTAACATTAGTTGAACATGTTTTAGATAGTAATTTATTAAGTTTTCTTTTAAATAATTCTACTTAAAAAGAAATGTTCAAACGATCTTTGTAAAATGGATTTTGAAAGAAAAAAATACATAATATCAGTTCCCGATTGGTTACTTTTTCCATTAGAAAACATGTCATTCTTCTACAGGTGTGAAAATCTTTGGTAGTCTTGTATTATATAACATAATTCGTTCAGAAAACTTGGGCATTATCTCCTGTATTGTATCCTAATACTCTTTTCTACAACATATCTATGTATCTTACTAATTGCTTTCCTAATCTCGACTTCTAAACATTTTTTTGTTTTTAGAGTTTTATGTACAATTCATCAGATTAATTATACACATTATAATACCCGAGATGAAATCAGAAAACCAAAACGCACACCAAAGATTAATAGCCATACAAACCGTTTTGACAGAGGCAACAAATCAGTATATCTACGCATTCACATACAAGATTGAAAACGACGCTGCCTACTAGCGAAACAGCATCTATCTATCTATACGTTTATAGATTATCTTTATCTCCCTCTCTCTAGGTTTATGAGACACGATGAAAGCACATCGTAAATCAAAATAACAAATGTAGTATCCCTCGCTTTTATCCCTATGTCAGTCAAATGACAAACGCAGTAACCAGTAAACCGCAGCGTACAAAGTTATTGTAGTACGATCGAGAGAGCATGTCAAAGATTGCCCTAGTATCTTTCATTGCCTCTTTAATAGTACATATATAACTAACATATATACAGGGTGACGAATCCGTAGCGTTTTTATTTATAGGCGGCAATTATTTTGCTACTTTTTTTGATTTTTTTCTTATGTAAAGGTTCACTTGTGATAAAATTCTCCATCAGAATCATAAAAAAAACTATAGTCTAATTTTAAAAAAGAAACTTGGCCCTAGAACCTTAGAACACTTAAGGGCTATAAATAATTTTATTAGCTCATTTTATAGCCCACATCCAGTCATTTAATTATTAAAATCGGCCTATAAATAAAGGCGGTACGGACTCGTCTTATTTTTATAAGACAGCCTGTATGAACATATACAACAAACGGTAACAGTTCTACAAATTTGAATAAGCAAAGCGATGAATATCTCGTGACATAACATTCGCGTAAGTTAATTATTTAAAACTGGGTTGGAATTATGAGTATATATGTGTGAAGAATTTTTTTATCTTGAACACTAATGTGTAGCCCGCGGTATGCGTGTATGTGATATATTTTTAGCGTTGCGGTTTGGCCAATTCGCATTATGTGTTTCGTATTATATTAAAACGAGACGAGTCTCACGCGTTTAGGTTAGGTACGCGTGCATAACTGGAAACCGCATGATTAAAATTGTGCTTTCTTTTTGTGGTATGGTTATGTAAAATTGCATAAGCTCGATCGACAGTAATTTTGTTTGTGTATAGTAAAAAGATAATCAAGTAATTTCTAATTAAAATAATGTATAAATAAAGTTTACATATGCGATTAAGTCTCCTACGGAAGAGACTTAGATTCGATGGACAATATCTGAATTTTGCCACAATCATAAACAAAAACATGATAACGAAAAAACCGCTTATATATAATGAAGCAACGAATACTATTGACAACCGTGTAATCAATTTTATTTTGCTACTAGCATGTAACTACATAAGTTCGTGCAGTTTTTGTATAAAGCAGAGTGCCATGAATAACCTTTAAGTTGTTGATCGATAGCACTTGTTTGTTATTTGTCATCTACTTTAGTATGAATCCTTCTTTTATCGGAAACATACACGTTTTGTGTCTTTTTTTTTGTTTAATTCCTAGTTTTAAATAATTAAAAATGGCAACCACTAAAACTTTAATTCGAGGTTGTTTACGTGACGCCGCGAAAAATATGTGCCGCACTCGGAGATGATGCCGTAAGTGATAAAACAGCACAGAAGTAGTTAAAAGAAAATTCTTCGGGACATTCTCAGCGTGACCGATGAAGCCCCCCGCTATGGGATCATAAACAACGAGGATATTCAACAGATTGTAGAGTAAAATTCCAGTACAACGTACCTAGAGCTTACAGAAATGTTCAATGTAAGTAATGAAACTATTCGTTTGTACCTTCATCAGCTAGCAAAGACGTGGAAGTTAGGCATGGGTCCCGTATGAATTGTGAAATGATAACAATAATTAAGTTGACTTCCCATTTGTTCGACAAACATTTCACGGAACGATATTGAACCAATTCTTGATTGGTTGTTAACCTGCGACGAAAAGTGAATATTGTACTCAAATTCTAAGCGCTCGTATCATTGGTTATCGAATACTGATCAGGTACCACACACTCTCAAAACTTCCTTACACCCAAACAAAAGTTTATTGTGTGTTTGGTGGACAACAAAAGGGATTATTCATTCCAAGTTTTTAAAAAGAGTTCAAATCATCACTGCTAATTTGTATTGTGAACAGCTTGAGCGAATACAAGCAGCACTCATACAATACAATACTCAGATACAACCTTCTTTGGTCAATCGAGAGAAGGTGGTATTCTTACAGGATTGCGTGAAGGGGGGAGGGGAGGGGGAGGGCGTGTGTATGCCTCTTGCTTCTGGGGCGCGCGTAGTTCATGTTTGTGCTTGCGCCCAACTTCGTGCTACTTCTACAGCCAAGTTACAACTTGGCTTTTATGACTTCTCTGGGAGGGGAGGGGGGAGGAGGGGTGTGCCTCTTGCTTCTGGGGCGCGCGTAGTTCATGCTTGTGCTTGGGCGCAACTTCGTGCTACTTCTACAGCCAAGTTACACCTTGGCTTTTATGACTTCTCTGGGGGGGGGGAGGGGGGGGCGTGTGTGTGCCTCTTGCTTCTGGGGCGCGCGTAGTTCATGCTTGTGCTTGCGCGCAACTTCGTGCTACTTCTACAGCCAAGTTACAACTTGGCTTTTATGACTTCTCGGGCAAGAGTGACCCGGGAAGAAAATTTCTGAATTTGCATTTACATTTTACATCTTTTCCAACGCGACAGTAGTTTTTTAGGCATCTCCAAAACACCTTTTGGGAGCCTTTTACCCACGGGTTTATAGCTCTTTTTCCATAATTTAACCCAGATATGGCCACTGTCCTTTTAAAAGTCATTTACAGCGTTTTGCCAAAAAAAAAAGCTTTTAATAGGTATTTATAAAAGTTAAAAAAGTGCGTTTCTGACGCTTTGAATAAACCCTCTTAAAAGGACGGTATATATACATATATGGTACAAGTGGCTTCGTCGCTTTGTTTCTTAATTGCGGGAATATTTCATTAATTATTTATCTGAGTTAAGTCCAGAAATCAAACACCACGTCAACACTGGAGATAAATGATTGTTGATAGGTGCCAGGTCAAGCGAATAAAGTGGATGACCACGTAGGTGAAATCTGTCAGGACTGTCTGCTCCTAAAAGCGGCATTATTTCTCTACATCATTTAGCATAATCACAATTCTCGGAGCTTCGGAAACACGCTAGGTACTAAAAAGTAAAAAAAAAATCATTGTAATTAGATTAATTGTTATTAAAGTATATTTACGTACAAAAAGGAATAAAAATTTCTGTATATTTTGTACCACACCTAGCTTAGTTTATTGCCCTTACAATATGATTGATTGTATGGAATATCTGAAGAATTAATTTATCCCAATTACATACGCGTTCCATCGATTATATATACGTAAGTAACAATTATGGTCTAACTGTATGACACATATGTTATTGTGTATTTTCCAACAACGTTACACTAACTACATATGTGTATAGGTCCACGCAGAGTGTTAACTAGGAAAATGCGACAAAGTGCCCGTCCTTTTTCGATTAGTCACTCTGGCGATGGTGAGAGAGCCTGACGACGGAGAATTGTAATTGACACAGAAATCGTTTAGTATCAACCGCTCGCCTTTTTGGATTAACGAGCTCAATAGGCAGTAGTTTATCGCTCTTATTAAAATCGTTAAAATAAAACGAAACGCTAGAGCTATATAGTAGGTTTCGTACATGTGCGACTAACGCGTAATCATTTAAAGCGATTGATGTTAATAGATTTAATAGCGGGTAGATTCTTTATCGATTTTAGATTTTAAATCACGTGTGCTTTTAAAGTTGATTTAATGCGATACAGATGGGGAAATAATAGTACAAATTCAGTTTAAAGCGATTATTTACCTTTCAGCGGGAATAGCGTGGAATTTGGGACGGTATCGTTACGTAAATGTACTTTTGTAAACTCGTTAAAATTTAATTCCCAAATTGATTCAATCTATTGTGTCAACAAATGAAAAGACGTGATACATTTACAGCGTATAATAACAAAAGTGGAGTGATGACAAAGTTATCTTGCATTTTTTTTAATTGAATTTTTTTTATTTTTAAATCAAAGCCCTTTATTATTACATCAGATTTAGTAAGTATTAAACTATATAAAATATGTATACAGGGCCGTCTTAAGCCAAAGGAGAGGGGTGAGGGGTGAAGGGAGGGGGGGAGGTCCTTACGAGATACTTTTAGAATCGATATTAACAGGAATTAGCGCCGGTATAATTTATTATTGAACATTTATGCAAATGCAAACATACTTTAAAAATCCATACCGATACAAGCGATACTTTCCTAGACTTTTGAGTGGCAAAATCACGAATGACATCTTCAAAGTCTATCTCTTCAAGCATCTCCCTTTAAGATGGACATCAGCGACAAACTGTTGAATTTTTTCTGAAGAATTGTACTTCTCAATTCACTTTTGATCCTTTTCAGTTTTGAGAAGGACCCTTCTCCACTACAGTTAGTGACCGTGATGCATAAAAGAATCTAATTGCTTTTTCAATATCCGGAAAAACGTCTTCAATATTATTTTCTCTTAAAAGATCATATAATTTTATATAGTGATTGAAAAATCGTCATGTTTGGGGGCGCCAGTCATCGCGGGGTCTAGCCCAGCGAACCCATGCGTAAAGATAGGGCTGTAAGTATGGATGTTCAAGAGAGATGCAAACACGAACCACGCTCTTTTAGGCTAAGGTTTATATCATTTAGCCATTATTTTAAGGTAGCATCAAATCAAACCATTTTTTTACAGCAGTCAGTCAAAATTCATACACTAACGTATGACTCTGTATATGGTGAGAATTACCCCATTATATTTTAAAATAAAATTCTGGTCAAAGCAGTTTAGATGGGGTGGAGAATCCATTCGAGATAATCCGGGAAGTGAACGACCTGTGAAAGCAAGGGGTGAAGAAAACATCAAGGAATTACATGAGGATTTGGGAATTAATTAAGTGTCGGTGCGCTGGATAGCTCTTGCCCAAAAGTGGTGCCGCCAGGAAATTTGCAAAGAAAACTTGGCGGAACCTGAGACAGGCACAACAAATCGCCGCTACCAAAGAGAGCAAAGACGCAAGCACAAAAAATCGCCGCCACCAAAGAGAGCAAAGACGCAAGCATTTGCAAGGAAGCCGATACCTGGCGATAACTTTGTGTGGTAATGAGTAGAGCGGTGCATACTTGCTGATATCCGCTGAAATTTTGCGGATGTGGATATATTCGTATCCGCACTTAGTTCTTTTTAGTTCTGTTATTTCGGCTATCGTTAAATAAGTTTTAACATATTTAAATATATTACCTTAGAACGCAGTGACCGTGGGTACCGAATGTAACGCCACATAGTCTAAACACTAAATCGATTGCTGAGCAATACAATGTTATTCATTTCATATCGCAAACGTAGTATACGAGGTGTGTAAATTACGTAATGAGACTGATATTTTTATTTTAATATAATTACAATTGAACGTTGGCTTCCTCAAAATAACTCACTTGGGAAGCCACACAGCGTTGGAGACGGTTCTTCCATTCTTCATAGCAGTGTTGGAACTCCTATATAGGAATCGCCTTTAGCTGGTCGGTTACAGCCGTTTAAATGTTATCGAGTGTCCCAAAATGATGAATTTTCAATCTTGGGTAGAGGAAAAAGTCACAAGGACTCAAGTCAGGTGAATAAGGAGGCCGAGGAGCCACGGAAATATTTTTACTGGCCAAAAAACCATTTATGGAAATTGCTGTGTGACAAGGCGCATTGTCATGGTGCAGGATCCAATCGTTCTTGATGTTTGGTTTCACAGGCATGACCCTTTTTCGGAGTCTTTCGAGAATCTCTCGGTAAAAATGTGGATTAACTATGTGACCTTGAGGCACGAACTTTTTGTGAACGATCACCTGGTTATCAAAGAAACAAATCAGCATGCTCATGATCTTTGATTTGCTCTCATTCTTGCTTTCTTGGGCTTGGAACACAATAAACACACACAGAGGAGAGGATAGTTAAGGTATTTGAGTATTTAATTTATTCATTAAAAATATATGTACGCATTTAGTGTCATATTTTTCATACATCTTTTGGTTTCTGATATTAAACAAGGTTACAATTTCTTGATTAAGTCATATTATAATTAAATTAATAATTGTTAACAAATAATTGTCACTCAGAAGTTTACCGGTTTGTATCAACTTGACATAAAGATGAACCCAAGTTTATTTAAAATTCATTAATTTATTACCAATTCCAAACATTGCAATAATATATTATTATCATAAATTATACAACCAGTCTCCACATAGCACATATGTCGCGATAAAGTTGAATGTCTTCTTATGCATTACGTAATGTAACAGGATTCGATTCCGAAAAATGCTTCGCTATAAATTCTTCATTACTATATTATAGCTGTGCCGTATAATTTTGAATTACTGACCTTGACTTGATCCAGGCAAACAAAATGTAAATAGAATATATGTACGTAGATAACATCGTAATAGGACATCATCATGGTATCTTATACATACGTATACACACAAATGTTTATTTAATTCATAGGCGATTATAGTATTATACCAAATATAACTACCAGAATTGCACTTTTATGAAAAAAAAATATATCTACGAAAAGTATGTAGCGATGCGTTGGTGAGAGAGAGAAATCGCCCATTAGGATATTAATATCTCACTATATTACGACACATACATGAATGACTCGACAAGATTAAAACATTTAGAAAAGGATTCATTTAATTTACTGTTGTCGTCATTGTCGTAATGCAAAACAATGATCAATTACTCTTTATTACGGAGCTAATAAAAGTGCAAACAATGTGAAAATAATGCGTATATTACGCTAAAAATAATATGTAATAAAAATAAGCTGTACTAAAGAATATCAAAACAGTGTGATTCATAAAACAAAACGTGGAACTAATGCTATTTTCGTAATTATATTTTCAAATGGAGCAGGTATGCCAATTATACATTGTTTTAGGTACTGGAATATTCGAAGAAATGTGGGTTCTAAAGGAAAAATTCCTCGAAAGGAAATCTTAAATTACATCAATGTATTCTCAATGACGTACTGTTTGGTTCTGAGAAGTTTAACAACTATCGCTTCTTTCCAGGTCAAAGTCAACTTGGGGAAAAGTACCTAGTCCTGAGTCCGCACACACATTTTATTGCTTGTAAAACAGTGAAGCATTGCTTTTACATACAAACTTATTGTTAGTTATGTCTTGTACGTTATGAGTGGACAGAAAGGAATGAGTAAAGTTTTTTTTGCAAATATGTATATAAGAACAATAAAATTGAAAACATAAATGCAATGATTTGTTAATCTATCTGTTTTCTCATATTTTGTTCTCAATTGTATTAAAAAAAATATGTAGCAACAATGTTTTAGATAAATTAAATATCTGTTGCGCAAAGGGTCTCACCCAAGACTTAATCTTCGTTTACAGCTCTTTATTTAATACGCAGTATCGGGAAATCCACACACTCAAATTGATTTAATAAAATTCAGGACATATGTTTCAAGAGCACGTCGGCTCTCATTGTCAACCAATTCCCGAATCCGGGAATTGCTTGACAATGAGAGCCGAATTTTATTAAATCAATTTGTGGTGTGTGGATTTCTCGATACTGCGTATTAGTGATAACAGCCCACAAATAATAATATATTTGCTTATATTGTGAGAAATCTGGACAATCTTTTAATCTATTTATTTAGGAAAATAGAATTATTTGCAATCCCAATTTAATCTTACAAAAAAAAAGAAACTCTATTAATTTTTTTGGTAGACGTATGAACTTAAACTTTCTACCATAAATGTAATTTCTAGCAACAGCTCCAGCAATATCTTTCAATGAATCGAGGTAACACAACAACAAAAGCAATTAGCACATGTCTTGTGTTTCAATAATGATTGGCAACAATTTATGTGAATGGAAACTTTGTTTGCAACATCTAAATTTAAGTCGCCTATTTCTGGTGGAATTATGAATTACTATAATTAATATTTTGTTCAATTTTCAAGTGTTTTTTTTTCATGACTTGCTTATATTAGATACCGAAAATCTCAGACTCATTGTTTCAAATTAATAATGCATATATTTAATCATTTTACAAAATCTGTCAGTAATTGCATCCTAGAAGATGATAGAGATTTTATCATTGCTGTAAAAGTTGAATATAGAACTTCCTTAAAGTCATTAATAAAAATCGACATGGTTTCATTACAGCACAGCACTATTCGGGTATCTGGACATTAGCTAACTTGGAGAAGTTTGTGGTCTGTTTTTAGTCCTTACTACCATGTCACATTCAATACTGCTTGACAAACTTAAGTATTCTGGTCTGAGGTTACCTTTGGATGGTTTAGCTCATACCTAGGAGATAGACGGTAAACAGTAGAATAGACGATATTGTGCGACGTACTCTGATAAGGTATCTAAGAATATTGGGGTCCCCTGTGGTAGTATACTAGGGCCACATTTTTAATTTTCATAAATGATATTTATCGTCTCTTGCGACAATCAAACTATAATTAATTATGCAAATGACGAAAATTTCTGGCCTATGATTTTCCATCTTTAGGAGAAGCGGCAGCAAAACTATATTGCTCTGTAAAACAGCTAGATTATGCAAAATAAACTGAAAATAAATATTTTCTTTATAGACAATGAAGAAACTCACATTTACAAAACAAATTATAATATTCCCAGACATAAACTAACTAATTTCCCAAGGGTTTACAACACAATGGCCATACGCTCTTTTTTTTTAATAAATTACCTCTAGCCATAAAATTAAGGAAAACTCATCATTACTATTATACTTACTTTTTATGTGTAGACTACTTTATTTGAATTTGTTTGTTGTAACTTTTCGACGCTTTATTAATCAAGTTATTAATTTATTGTGTTCTAATGATGCTTATTGACATTATTGTGCATATTTTTGTTTGTACTTAAAATTGTATTTCATCTAATTTTATCTAATGGCTTAGAACTAACTAATCCTTAAGCTCTGACACCTATATATAGTACGTCAAACGTACTACTTGGAAAATTCTGTAAGTACAAATAAATAAATTAATCAATATTATTATTATCATGTTTTTACTGACATAGAAGAATCGTTATTTGCTATTAGAGATGGAACATGTAACATCTTTTTCAAATCAAAACTAAAATTAGAATATAATTATTAAATATTTATTTTTTTGCAATACATATTTAACATTTTATAATATATTTTACTGTTGCGCACGATATTAAAAGCGCTCAAGCTACGTGACGTGCGGTTGGTAAGGTAGTTTTCGCCATTCATGGGGGAGACATTGCTTATGCAAGGCAAGATATAGCAAGATACATAAGGTATAGAATATGGTAATAATTATAATTTATTTATTAATAATTTATTATACTCCATATATGTATTATTAACTGTTGCTTATTTTACCCTTAGGCCAAACTACAATGCAAATAGTTACATATTACAATCAAGTGAACCCATAAATTAAAAAAATACTTCATATAAGAAGGTAAATTTGTAACTTTTGAAATATGTCCAGATATTCAAAAAATGAAGTATATAAAAAATATATTTAAAAAATATATAAATATACCTCTGAGATCACACAACACGTCTGATTGTGTGTGTCAGACGTGTTGTGTGATCTCAGAGGTATATTTATATATTTTTGTAATATATTTTTTATATACTTCATTTTTTGAACGTACGTGCCATCTATTGGCAGAAATCTTCGTTCTTTGATGTCCAGATATAACAGCAAAATTAATTACTGTGAACAGCTACATGCCGATTATTTACAATGTATACATAATACCTTATTATGCAATCAATGCTAATTTCACCAGCAGGTTAACCAGTTAAAAAAACGAATGATGTCATTCACATCCTTGCAAATTAAAATTGTGATTTCATATATATACTTTCGTTTATACTTCGCGTGGCCGAATTAGCATAATCCACTCTACTACTTAAGGTATCTAACATATGACTGATTGACTAACTGCGAATGATAATATACATAAGTAGATTGTAATAAACTTCTAAATTATATAATAACCAAAGATTTACAAGTTATAAATCAAGTTTAAATTGGTTGGGTCGTTGCTTAAAAAAGCCAGATATTATTTGCTTTTAATAACAACGTAGAATTCATATTTTATGTAGTAGATTTTGGAAAGACAACTTGGCATAGATGAAAATTTCATTTGCGGACAAAAACCTAAGTGCATATGAGAAAGTTCACAATATTATATTTACTTATGTTATGAGAAGTCTTCTTTTAATTTATTTATTTAGGAAAATAGAATTATTTGCAACTTAATCTCCCTTGATTAAACAGTTTCTCTTTTTTTTTTTGGTGTACGTATGAACTTTCTACCATAAATATAATTCCTAGCAACAACTCCAACAACACCTTTTAATATAGCGAGGTAACACCCGAAGCAATTAGCACATGTTTCATTTTGCAATGATGACTGGAAACAATTTATGTTAATGGTAACTGTTTGTAATATCTAAGTAGTTCTGATAAAATTATGAATTATGACAATTAAGTACTATAGTACCAAATAGATTTATACTCGGAGAAAATTGAATCGTTAATATTTAAATAACCTTGATTCAAACGATCGATTTTGTTCAATTTTGAAGTATCTTCCTCTTTGATTTACTTAGATTAGATAAGAAAATCTCGGACTCATCGCTTCAAATTGGCAACGCATAATTTTTATCATTTCATAAAATCCTAATGAATAAAAAATTTGCAATTGCTTTTTCTTATAAAATCATAGTAGATGCTTGAAAAATGGAAGCAATTACTGGCATATGCTTAAAATGTGAATCGCCTTTTCTGGTGTAGCATTGCTCTCAAATTTGTAAGGTAGGTCGACCCCTAGCAGTCCCACTCCGTTGCAACAGGGCTCGTGGATCTAAATTATCTAAATTCACGGCTGGACAATAAATTCCATTCTATGTTGCAGTCAGTACAATATGATTCTTAATAGCAATTTAGCAAAATGATAGATGGATAAAGAAATATGTGGCGGTATATGTTTATAAGACGATTTATAGTTATTGTTCTAGGAACCCTAGTGCGGAAAAATTCGGTTTGCGGATCAAAAAATTTGATTAAAATTTAATACCTTTAGCTCGCTTCCTAAAATTGATTATTAAATTTTATTCAAATTTTTTGATTCGCGAACCGAATTTTTTCCGGAAATCATTCCCACTTATTCTTTTCGAACGAACGAATGGGAATCGAAAAGAACCAAGATACACATGTATGGGGGTGTTTAGCTAATCTTTTTTTTTATTATTTCACATTTTAATGTTGTGGATAAGTGTTGAAGTATATAATTTTACAATGTGGCCGTGCTAGAATTTTAAATAAAAAATTAACAAACAATATAGCGCCTTCCTCTCATTATATTTTTATTATTTTTTTAAAACATTTTTAAGACTTTTAAATTTTCCAGGGGGCCCTCCTCCAATTTCATTTTTATATTTTTTTCAAACATTTTTAACACTTAAATTTTTAAGGGGGCCCCCCTTTTTAATTTTTTTAAATTTAATTTAATTTTCCCCATCCTGTACATATTTTATTTTGCTTTCTTTTATATCGGTTTATCCAACCGTTATATATTTAATATGCAATTTTATTTTAATTTTTTCATCCCGTATATAATTTACAATATTCACCCTTATTATATCCCCCCACCTTGTATACATTATTATAATTTATTTTATTTCCTTTTGTTCACCCTGTATCCTTTATTTTTTATACAGGCAAGGTGCTGGCACTGTGACCTATAAATAAGATGAAAATCTTTCTGCTGCAGTTGTGGGATCTGCCTTCGTATAAGGATATTACAAAAATTTTTTTTGTACAACTATTTTGCTGTAAGTAAGGCGTTAAATACATCTTAATACTTTGTTCGAGGACGTTTAAAGCGGCCTCGTTTTGTGCTTTAACTTGAAGAACTTGTGATTTATTAAAAATGATTTTATGTTCGTTTAATTTATGGACAAATATTAACAGATTGTCACCATGGTTCCTCATTTTTACTCGAATCTGACATATCACAAATGTAGTTTTTTTATTTTTCACAAAAAGATAACTAGATAACAAATGTACTGATTCTTAATAACCACCTTGTTTCTACTGCAAATTCGGCACCACAATAAATGTCTTAAAACTGTAAGAGTAAGTCTAAATTTACAGGTCGAAACCTATTGAGTACCTAAGCAATTGCTACAGAGATGTGGAAAAGACAGCATTTGCTTAAAAATCTTATTCATGTAAGATCTAGCAATTGCTTTTACTTATAGTATTTCCTAGTCAAGCAATTGCTTTTTCTAAAAAGCAATTGGCTTAATTTTTATTCATTAGGATCATTGTCTCACTAATCATATAGACAAATAATTATTTGCTATTAGAAATGATGGATGAACTGCCAAAATTACGTCTGATAAAAGCGTCAAAATATTTTCACACAATGCGTGAATTAGCATTTTAAAACATGGAATCATTATCCAAAACAGCCATACATAAATTTTTAAAATAACGACATTGTATATTAAAACGTTTTATTACATCATTCGGAAATGTCGCCAAAATAAAGCGTGATTTAGGTCATTTTAAGCAATCAAAATTCTATTCAATTTTCGAGTGTGTTCTGTTTCGTAACTTGCTCAGATTAGATAAAGAAGTCGGGATTCATTGCTTCAAATGCATGATTTTAATTATTTTAATATTCGTGTTTGTAGTGGTTCACTAAAAGCGTGCGTATTGTTCTAGTCAGTATTAATCATAGTTTAGTCTTCTTTTTAATTGCTTATTAAACGGTTTTATCTTTAGAATTTTTCCCCGCGTTGGAATGATAAAATTATGTTTGTTTGATATTATTCAACGTAATAAGCAAGCCAGAAAAAAATATATTAAGATAATACAATGGATAGTAACCTGGAAAACATTCCAATGTATCTTTAAATTTTCACTATACTGTAGTGGGAAATCTTTGAGGAACATTTATTAAGCATAAATAAAAGTTCCCATTTCTTATATATTTTTTTTTTACTTGGAAAAATTTATAAAATTGCTTGGATGTTTTCAAATATTACCCGGGTATTTTTGCCGTTTAAAATAAACAAATCCAAACTTAGAAAAGGAAGATGGAAATTATATAAAACTATACATACAGAAAATTTTCGTATATCGGCAACCAATGTTGTAATTCTTGCAATCTTGAAACTGTATCTGGCCGGCAATTATAACCGCAAAATATAACAAACGGGCTGCTAATCGGCACTGAACTTGACACAGAATCCCGTTGAAGGAAAAAGAAGGAAATCAAGCAAGGCCCTAATACGCGCCACTAGTTTTTTTCGATGTGTTCGCTTTGCATCTACTCCCGCACCTGTAACACAACACTGACTGTATGTTCACAGAGCGCAGTCAGTCCGTAGACTGGCAGTTCGTAATCACGTTCTCCGTATTTCACTGTGATGATATTCACTACTACAGTGATGCGGTGATGCGAACAAATGGAGCGCGTGCCGCAATTTTTTCTGTAATAGCAGTCCCTACTCCGTTGCAACAGGACTCGTGGATCTAAATTATCTAAATTCACGGCTGGACTATAAATTCCCTTCTATGTTGCAGTCAGTACAATATGATTCTTAATAACAATTTAGCAAAATGATAGATGGCTAAAGAAATATGTGGCGGTGTATGTTTGTAAGACGATTTATAGTTATTGTTCTAGGAACCCTAGCGGCAAAATTCGGTTCGCGAATCAAAAAATTCAATTCGTTCGCATTGAATCGTTCGGCAATCGAGTTTAATTCTATTTAATTCAGGAGCGAATTTTATGAAAAGTATTTAAATCGAACCCTTCTTTTCGATTCCCAATCTTACGTATTTTCGTTGTATAGATACACATGTATGTAGGTGTTCAGCTTTAAATCTTTTTAATTATTGCACATGTTAATGTTGTGGATAAAAGTGTTGAAGTGTATAATTTTAGAATGTGGGTTGTGCTAAATAAAAATAACTAAAAAATATAAAATCAATATAATATAAAATAAAAAATTAGCAAATAATATGGCGCCCTCCTCTAATTAAATTTTTATTATTTTTTTAAACATTTCCAAGACTTTTAAATTTTTAATTTTAAATAAAGGGGGCACTTCCCCATTTTCATTTTTATTATTTTTTTCAAACATTTTTACAACTTAAATTTTTAAGGGGGGCCCCCCTTTTTTAATTTTTTTTTCATTTAATTTTATTTCCCCCATCCCGTATATATTTTATTTTGCTTTCTTTTATATCGGTTTATCCAACCTTTTATATATTTAACATGCTATTTTATTTTAATTTCTCCACTCCGTATATAATTTACTATATTCACCCTTACTATATCCTTGTACATATTATTATAATTTATTTAATTTATTTTATTTCCTTTTCTTCACCCTGTCTATCCTTTATTTTATTTGATCTTTTAATAACCCTTAATGTACATATTCCATTTAATTTTATTTTATTTTACCTATTCTGAATATATTTTGTCTTATATTTTTTTTTCTTACCCGCCCTGTATATATTACGACTTATTTCATTTTCTCCGCGTAATAAAAGCATAATAAAATAGTATAGGAAAATTTTTGAGTTTCAGATAAAATCGTGAATCGTATTTGTAAGAAAATTATATAATAAAGTTGGTGATCAAATTTAATTCTAAACTACCGCGGGATCCATTCCCAAACGAACTAATCAGATTTTTACATTCTCCGCACCCTGAATGTTAGTCAAGTAAGATAATAAGACACCATAGGTGGTAAGATGATTATTGAATAGGTTTCGTTAGGTAAATTATAGATAATTTGGTGTTTTGAAAGGCGAAATTAACGAAACTGCCAGGTCAGAACTGAGAAATTACTGTTGTATATATAAAAAAATAGAATGAATATGCGTTATACATAATCGTATCAGTCATAAAAAACCACAGACAAACTAACATTATCTCGACGGAAAATTAAATTAAGGAGAGAGAATATATAAAAAAAGATGAAGCTACACAATTTGCGCGTCATGTTATGCTGCTTTGCAGACAAATACTCTCCAAATAAGATATCTTAGTACCCATCAAATAGTGCAAATGCGTTATACCATCGTCTTTTATTTCGTGTACGGCTATTCCAATATTGGAATTAACTTTTTTTTAGTTTATAAGCGAAAACCAACGTATCGTCATCAAGAGTTTTGACGATTCAACAATGTTAACTGTGGATTTCTAGTACATAGTACGCAAAATTCTACCACGTTTTTCAAAACGTTCAAATTATTGAGATATCTTAATGTTTAAAATAATTAATTCCAGCTAAATTTTCAGTTATTTCTATCTTGCTTAATAGCAATAACTAACACTTTTATATCGTATTTTGTATGACTTCAATATAAAATAAAAATTAGTCAGATGCTAGGTATACCACAATTTTATTACAACATGTAGTGCGACACTTTTCACTTAGTTTCCTAGTTGGGTTTTAGAAAATATCATTCAACCACACAGAATTGTAAATAAAATCGATAAGAGCCTTAAAGAAAGGACGCCTTGCACAGCGGTTTTTCTACATGTTACCCAAGCTTTTCATTAAGTGCATTAATTTGTTAAAGCATATTATACTACCATCTGCTTAAATCGGATCTTCAGATCAAATACAAATACAACTCAACATACTCCAGTTACCACTAATTGTAAGTAAACTGGGGGATACGCCAAGGGAGCATTTTTGGCCCGTTGTTGTTCCTAATTTCCACCAACTACAAATAACATAGGGACTGTGCAAGATTTGCTGGTGATACAGTCTTGATATATATAGACAAACAAGCATCACAACACCTACAATATTACCTAGATATCATATAAAAGCATATGGAAAACACAAATTAACGAAAGGAAATCCGTACAAATAAAATTTATTACAACGCACAATATGTCCACTAGTATTCGTCAACAATACGCACATTACACTTGGACCAAAAACTGCGCCTGGTAAAAACCATATCAAAATGAGACGTCAACAACTAAACTTAAAAGTACAAATAAGAGGTAAATGTCAAGGCTATCGGGCAAAAATTCAACTTAACATTCCAGAATAAGACTCGCGTATAGGTATAATAAATCTTGGGTATAATAAATCCTTATGGCATTTAGCAATGGGAATGCACAAAACCATCAAATACGAAAATCATACGATTGCAAAGCAAAATTCTGTGCTGTTTAATCTGTAACCATTGCATGCTGGAGGTGTTCAATGTCAATTTACATAACGATTTGCCAATATCATTTGTCACAGATTTGTAACCCATTAGTTAACATTAGACAGATAATAATCCAGTTGATGAGATGAAAAATCAATTGATGAAGGAAGATAACCAGCGTCAGTATTACATAAGCCAGTAGTGGAACCTGCAAGAGGATTGCTATTGGACAATTTCTCTTGTGATACTTTTTACATGTAGCTATCACTTCTGTTATTGTAAGTAGATTGTAAATAAGCAGTCAATAAAAAAAAGTTATCTCCTATCTATGTATCTAACTACAGATAAATCCTAAAAAGATGTTTAATTTGCCAAAAATGCCACAGAATTCTATGAGCGAAAGAAATTCGAGAAATCTCTAAAATAAAGAGTACAGCTTGATATTCTCAAATTGATATAGATAATTATACAGTTTTGTAGATTCTTGATAGGATAGTTAAATATTAAATACAATATAAGTTGATATTTTAATATGATGTGGTAATATTTTAATAATTATTGCTGCACACTCTTAGCTTTTGGACTCCCATTATATTGCTCAAACTGCCCATGATACTAGTAGGATAAACAAGGAATTGTTATCTGCAGTTTACCTTGGCCTAACATAGCCGTCTATTATTAATAACATTACATGTTAATACACGGAATATTATTGCCTAAAATGCACGATAAAAATAACTCAAAATACTTACATAGGTTGTTACATACATTCAGCAGTTTATTTTTCTTTACTGCTCTGTTTAATTCCCGTTTTGATGGCTGTTTTATATTTTATTATCACTTGCCCTCATACATAAATTGTCACGTCAACACCTACAGAAATTACACACTTGTACTTTACATCACGAGGTATCCCCTTCGATAAAACAGGAAGGTTTTTTAAACTGCACTTGACAATGTAATTTATTCGAAAGATCAACATAAATATTTCCCAAAACCTCTTCCAAACAGGGTTTTTATATACGTACATTCTACGTATGTGTGCATATAAATAAATCAACATGTCTAAATAATACCATTAGGATATTTGTTATTATATCTCAAAAACAAGTCTTTACTAACGGTTCTCATATAAACCCAAATAAATATGTAGGGAGAATGGAGGTAGTTGGCTGAATATTGGGCCTCTTCCCGTTTCGTGTGTTCCCCTTTCGGGATTCGAAAAATGTCACCTGAAATATTCCTATTACGGGCGTCTAAATTGTATTTCTTTTTCCTAATCCCATTTCGGCCCTAAATTTGCAGAAACCAATAGAAGCATTAAGCCTCTATTAAGAGATAATTATTGAACTCGTCAAGGGATTAAGAATTACCTTTACATTAGACTTGACTAGGAATTACGGTACAGGTTTGAATATATAATCACTTGCATAAGAGGTGAAAGTTGTTAAGTGATTGTTAAGGGGTTGTAATCGGATTAAAAATCAATTTGTTGTGGATGTATAATTACTTGTAATTGCATAAGGAATAAATGTTTACAATAAACTCCAGGAATATAGCCATGATATAAAATTTTGGACTATTACAAAAATAAATTAGATCTTGGGAAATCTTGTGCGGGGAAGTGCGGTAACGTTATTATTAGGTTGTTTGTGATGGAAGTGATAGAATCAAAACGTGGAAAACCAGTCATCCTGTATTCTGGATACAAGTTCAACTTAAAAGCAAAAAACAAACACTTACCTCTTCGATTGATTTGCATAAACAGAAACCGCCTAGGAGCGATTGTTACTGATGAAGTAAAATCAAAAGTAATAGGTAAGAAAAGCCATAGCTGTGTTCCAGATATTGCAAAAAAATGAAGTCGATAAGTGTTTATATAAAGCCAAAAGAAGAGAGCAAGAGAAGAAATGACACCAGTATCGCAAATATATCGGCAAGAGATGATGGTTGCTAAGGACAGAAGTTTGGATTTCGTTACAAATATTCCACATTTTACATCAGTGAAACATGCATTATATAATGAACGACACAAATCGCTAGGCATTAGCTTGCTTCCGAAAAAACGAGAAAATATAGAGGAGTTTATAAAAAAGTATGTCATAATTGACGATGGTATGGAAGACATGATTCTTGTATTTGCAATGGACGGAGGTAATTTATTTTTATTTTAATAGCTGTAGTTCAATATTTTGCCAATTATATACAATTCACGTGGATATCGGTAGTACAGAAGAAAGGACAAACATCATTTCTGCCGTATATGCCCTGCTACCCGAAAGAGGTTACGTATAAACGATTTTTCTTCTTAAAAAAAATAAAATCAAGAATTTCTTACCAAAAAAATGTATTTTGGAGTTTGAAGTTGCCGCAATTAATGCTTTAGAAGAAGTTTTTCCGGCTACAGTTATCAAAGGATGTAACTTTCATTTTAATCAAGCCGTTCGGCGTAAAGTACAAGATTTAGGTCTAACAAACTTGTATAAAGAAAACGAGGAAGTAAGAAACCACATAAGGAATTGTGCTGCATTAGCTCTGCCAGAAGATAATGTTATAGATGGTTGGCTCTGTATAATGGAAAATTCTCCTACTATATTGTAAACAGTACTTTGTTTTATTTGATTATTAGAAATAATTAAACAAACATCGAAACATTCTGTCGAAATTGTATCAGAGATACAATAATAAACATTTTAAAGAAACAAAAAATTCTTTTTAAATCCAATAGGCCAAACAAAAAATAATATAATTTATAATCAATTATTCAAATCAACTAATTCAATAGACTTTTTCTTGCAATTCTGAATTACAGAATTTTTTTTATTTTATTAATTCTTAATAATGGCAATGATAAAACAGAAATAATTATCATAAATGATAGTCCTTTCAATGCAAAATCTTGTGATATCAAACAGAACTATTAAAATTCACTAAACGGTTAGTGTTGATAAGAATGTCCAACAATCATAATTTCAAATAAATGTTATTTTAATGTGCAACCCAGTGGTTCTGGAAAAAGAGACGATTTATCATGTTTGGGGTTTTTCTAATTAAGCTAATACCGCTATTAGAACTATATACCTTCATAAATGCAGATCTAACTTAATACCAAATAATGCAAATTAGTGTAATTACGGTTTACAACTTGATGGCTTGTTCTTGTGAAACGGTTTTGGATTTTCCAGGTGGTAATAGTGTAAATAAGTGTACAATCTTGAATGTACGGATTATGCATATTTCAAAATTATCAGGTAACCAAATAAGTTCGTGCCGTTTTTGTATAAAATAGAATGCCATGAATATTTTTTAAGTTGTCATCTATCTATTTTAGTCTATCTATTTTAGTAAGAATCTTTCTTATATCGCATACATACACATTTTGTTTTTGTTTAATTGCCAGTTTGACATACGAGGTGTGCAAATTAAGTAATGAGAATGACAACGTAGCGTTTGATATGGCAACATGGGAAGCACGGGAGGCGATCTTTATTTTATCGTCGGAAAGATCGAATTTAGTGTTCAAAAGTATGAAAAATAGCCCAAAATTAAGCATTTTTGT